>VYYJ01001339.1:0-32268 GCA_021029165.1 Cyphoderus albinus | reverse complement strand
GTGACGGAGGGGGGAGGGGGGGACAAAAAATCAAAATTTTAGGTGACGTCATTAAATAACGCTCCCCTAAAAATTCTGCAGCCTATTTTGTTGAGGTCGAAGTTCGCGCGCAGCGAGCTTCTTTTACTGCTAGAGAAGCAGTCTCATACATTTCGTGTGCAGGGGACTCCGCTGAGGGGAGATAAGAGCGCAGTACCCGCAATGCATAACCATATCAAGCAAGCCGAGCGCAGCTTCAGCGTCCTCGCAGCGAAGCAATGATCATGATCATCTTCACTGCTCTTATCTCCCCTGCCTGCAATGTATGAGACTGCTTCTCTAGCAGTAAAAGAAGCTCGCTGCGCGCGAACTTCGACCTCAACAAAATAGGCTGCAGAATTTTTAGTCGGGGCTAAAAAGTGTTCCATCGTGTTCGCAATAATCGATTTGATAGTATTGTACAATTAGTTAATTAAAATTAAGACATATTTACCATGTGTCTCCTGGTTAGTTTATCACTATGACTTCAAATAAGCGACATGCTTTTCTTACCTTAAAGATAATAGAAAATTACAGTGTGAATAATTTCATGATTGGCATGCCCACGTCTACGAGGAAACATTGTAACGAATTAAAATGGCCTGGATGTGATTGAACGAGACAAATAAATTGGACAGACGCAATTGAAAAGACTTGTAACTCTTTCCATCTACATAGGACCTACATTGGAGAAAGAACGCGGTGTTGATGCCGATTAGTCTAGTCCAACAGTTATTGAAACACTGACTTCTCCAGTACGCAACTGGAAAGGTATGCACATTGAATAGCATAGCAGCTTGACATTCCCTTAACTTACCCTGACAGAGTAATTGAAAATATAATTTTATGAAATATGCCTTTGCTGAGTGTATTTATTTATGTATATGTGCGTAAAAGTGCACCATGAATAATGGAATTTTACGCTATGCGTTATATTGACTGGAACCTCACCTTTTGTCTCCCTTTATCCCAATTTGCTTGTCCGATTCTCAACTACTTAAACACGTAACGTCAAAAATTTCATTTGAAAGAAAGGAAAGGGGGTCTCTTTTTTATCTCGATACTCTGATTCATCCGCACATGAGTTTTGTAAATTGTAGAGTCTTACGTGAAGGTTTCTCTTTTAAATTACTTTTTGCTCTATCATTCTTTCCATTTCTCTTCTGCTGACAAAGCACGCTTTCCAGCTCCCTACGTGAGTTAATGCTGTTGACTTATGAGGAGCAAAAAGAAATGCTTCGAAATGATATTTCTGAATATGAGAGATGCAGTTTCCCGAGCAATATTAATACAGAGAAATTATTTATGTTTTTATTAGGTGCGTTGCAAATATATTTTCTGTCAGGGTTAGAGTTTACATTAGCGTTACTGGTAGCAAAAAGCTTACTATGGACCATGATATGCTTATCGTAACTTTATCGTTACCCTATTGGTACCAAATGGACTTTTGCTCATAAATTCAGCCGCTATAGTCGACATTATTACAAACGAATATTTAGAAATGACGCAAATTTAAATTAGAGGGCGAAACGTTAGGTTATGCACATGAATTGGTAACGATAAGGTAACGCTTTGTAAACTCTAGTCAGGGTCTACGTTTTGATAGTGGCATAATATTACCGCATGCAGTTGATGGATTATTTATTGACGACGATGATGATTGACGAGAGTGTTTAACTTTTAGTGCCAGTTTGCTGCTCATGTTGATTTTTGAGTAGATCCAAAAGTGCATCTTCTGAATCTCTCCCTCTCTCACATGAAATCATCACATCACTCGTCACCAACCGTAAAACCTTTGCTATTAACTCGATTTGTTGTTTGCTTCTCAACTGAAAGAAGGTAGAATTAGAATTGCTTGCGCATCTAAAATCGTACCGTGTATCCCCAAGGTGTTCGTTTTACAACAATAGCCCTCATGCTCAGTCGTAGAGTTCGCCGTCCAGCTTGCTTTTTGATCCATAAGAGAATAAAAGATGACGATTGTTGGCCGTGATTCATAGCAGTTTGCTCTTACAGTTAGCTTTAGATTTTGAGAAACTCATTTCAGATAGAAGTTGTGCCGTGCTACATTAAGTCGAGCGTCACACATTTACACGCTACAATGAAGTAATAGTAAAAATTTGAACATGAAGTACAAAATCTTTTTATAAATGTCACACTGTTCGTTGAAACTGACGATGAGATAACTTTGGAATACATAGTATACATTTTATGCATATTTTTAATCCTCTAAACTCCCTTCGACCACCACCATTAAAGCTTTTTGGTATATGTGTGAGAGAGGAGGAGTGGAGCAATATGTACGAAATTTAAATGAACCAAGGGATTCCCTTCCTTCCACATGAGGCACATGAAGTTGTATTGCTGCTTTGTTTCAGTTACTTTTAAGCCTGACCGTGTGAAACAGTGTGAATGTGAATGCTTTAGGCCTCCCTGATTTGTGCAACCATTCATCCACCGACTCCGAAAACATTGCAAAAGCATACAGTTGCCCTGAATGAATCAATAAACCTTGCTTACCTTTTCTGTTCCAGGATTTATGAAACATAAATAGCGCAAAGCATAGAAAATTGATGAAATCCGACGTAGTTACTCAATGCTGCATTTGCAAAGATGAAACTGTTCTAATCAAATGCCTAAGTTACATGAATTAGTGTTTGAGTGTGATACATACTTTATTTCCACGAAAATCTGCATTATGCAACCTTCACTAATGCTATTAACAGGGAACGAAGGAGTACGCTCAATTGACGTCACATACCCAATAATAAATTTGGAATGAAACAGTTTTCGTTCGACGATCTCTACATTTTAGAAGCAGATTTTCAATTATCGCCTACACATCATAATATTTTTTTTTTACTCTTACACGTGGCTACCCTCTCACTTTCGAAACATTTTTGTCTTTAAATCCCGGCAATTTGGACCGTTCGTCTCCTGATTGCATGCTACGGATGAGCTTGAAGAAATGACACTTGCATGCTTGTCTGCCTTGATAAATCTACCGGGCTAGTAAGTTGTACATTAAGCACATAAAATATATACTTTCTGATGTTGACTGGCATCGCGTATTGACACGACATGGAAAGCCTTTGAGTGTGACACGCTTCTTCAAAAAAAAAGTTGTTCGTGATGGTTCGCAAAATGACAAGTAATAAGAATTTTCAGTTTCCGCCGCGAGTCATAAATACATAGTGCCACTTTTAGTTGCAACCTACAAGAAACAAAAGTGCACGATATATATTTTATACACCTCTGGATATATGTACACCTGTACTAGTTTCTATGACAGGTCGTGTTCAACCATAAATCTCTCATGCTGTATGTAATGATATTCGTGCATCTCTGGAAGAATATTATTCCCGCAGGATGTGTGAAGTATGCACTTTTCCCTATTATTTTTGTCTTGTTAAAACTTTAAATTGTCTTCGTTGAAAATCCGTTTCCGATAATTTTGACATAAACGCAAGGTTCAGGATTCATACTTATCTTCTAACATTTTACGGAGGAAAGGAGTAGGTCACATGTTCATAGCGAATCTGTCTGAAAACGAATTGGCAACTGACTGACAAACTTGAGGAAAAATGATGACCTAAATTTTTTATTCTGTGTACACTCTACTTCAATTTCCTCTCTGGTGACAATTTGCACGAACTCTTTCTATATTTCATTCCAGTTAAACCGACATATTAAACTGTCTGAAACAACGTGCTATTTACGCACTGATTTTGAAATGATACAAGTTGTCATTAAAAAGATTTACAGTTTTCAAGAACTAATATCGTTCGTGAACCACTTACTACCACTTACTCAGGCCTTTAGTAGTGACAATGATAATTTATGAAATTTGGAATGTTAGACGCACCAAGTGAAAGCTCATTTGAGGATATAAATTATATTTGGATTTTCTATAAACCGACATCGTTAAGTACCTATTTCAAACGTATTGTGCACGTGCAATGGACGTGACATGATTAATTTTGTCTCTACTTGCCTTTTACAAAATTATTTATTACCGACCAGAACTATCAATAAGAAGCTATATTTTAAAGTTCGAAAACTACTGATGTGTATCAATTACTTGGAATTTCGTATTAGCTGCTGCTTAAATGACATCTTTGTAATCCTGTTGGACAGGTGCAGGATTTTAGACGGAATGTGTCAACTTGCATGGTTTTTGTACTTTGATGACATGGATGATAATTTACGATTTCCATATTTTAGATCTACTCCAAGATAAGGTGGAAAGTAACATTTGATTTTAATGATCTTATTAACATTCACATATCCAGTATCTCATCTTGTCATTTCAAGTGCATTAACAATTCTAAGCGGATAGCAATCATTCATGATTACACAATCTTGTGTTTATTTATCGTTTATGAGTATTTTGAAGCTTTGACAAATTTAAATATTCGATTTAAAGTTATTACTTCGTGTTTTTATTGCAAAACAGGTCGTCGAGAGCGAGATTCTGTACTGGGAGTCACTTTCCGATTCACAGAAGGTCTGCCGATGATGATGAAAAATATTTACTAGTTTTTTAATGCGATGCTGATTTATTCATAAAGCAGCATAGACATCATCCAATTTTTTCCTTGGAACTGACGACTTCGTGAGTAAACCATCGGCCCCATTGACATCTGATATCATATGGTTTGGTCTAACAGGAATGCAAATTATCAGAGACTGCATGTTCCCTGCAGTCTTGATTTTACAACAAATACTTAAGGAGAAGCTTGTCTATAATAACATTATAATGCATATATTAAATTACAATACCTCAATTCTCCAAGATAAAACAAAGCATGCTGCAAATGCAAATAATTGCATACCTTTGCCTACCTACACCTAAATCATCTCCGAGTCGTCCAACATAAGGTCGCTCCTTCAGTTCAAGAATGTGTGCCACAGTAATAACAATAATAATAGTACAGGGCGAACATCTCTTAACATAGGCGCATCTTCGATCGACGTTGCTAATAATGTTCGTAACACCGGACATGAATAGTTTCGTTGATGTAAAATGATAGAAAAAGCAGCTAGCAATTTTCATGCCCAAATATTACGCATGTTCTACCCTTTTTCCTTAAATTGTGCCTATGTAATTATAACATAACGAACTGGGCATATCACGTCTTTCCCGCTATATACATTATATTGGAAATTGGAATCACCGTAAAAAATATCTAGCTCATCGTAGGCATCGTTTTTTCAAACTGCTACATCAATCAAACTTTCTTATTTCCACGATGATCATCATCCTATCATATCATCGCTCCTTATTTAAGCACTAAAAATTACAATTTCATTAGCATGTAAATCCAGCCTTGATTTTAGATACATGAAGTTTAATAACGATTAACTTACATATATGGATGTCGCTTGTTTACTTTGACTTGCTGTTAACCATACAGCAAAACGAGGAAGGAGCAGCAGCTCCGCTATGCAATATTTACAATAAACTTGGTAATAACGTCAGCGGCTGAATGCGAGAATTACGAGAGATGTTGGATATTTTACGCAAATGAAAGGAATGAAAGGGACTGTGCCGCACCGTAGGTGGTCCGAACAACCTTGTCAAATTCATTTATCTTTTAATTTTATTACTTACTGATAAAATTGGCTAAAGTTCAACATTTTTATGAGAAAGCGTCTATTTTCAATAACAATGAAAAAGAAGCGAATTGAATAGCTGCTGTAAACTTTCTTGGTAAATTGTTTTGGATGTTGATGTGAATGAGTGATAGAGCTGCCTAAACGTCCTGCGCAATTTTTATCTCTTCTACCATCGGGGCTTAGCATTTTGTTAAATTCAAGAACGAAGTAATTTGCAGCTATTCAAGAATTCTAGTCTGTGGAGGTAATTCAGAGTGTCACAAAAGAATAAATAACTAAAAGACTCAAATGCCTTGGATAAGAGTCAGCGATATTTTTGACATCCTCACATCTTGGCCAGTTTTTCTCCGTTTTGTCTGCTCTGCTGATGCACAATCTTTCATAACACAGTAAACACGAGATGTTACTGAAACGAAATGACAAGGAAATGCTAATGAATATTAAAGTGGTTGCTATTTTGTATCTTTAATGCTCTGAAAGGTTGCTGTGTCCATTCACATAGGTACATTCCTACTGATCCTAATAACGATACCCAAACTGACCAAGGAAAATATGCACGCTGCACTGTACTGTGAACCATCTCTTTCTTGTTGCACATTAGATTTTGCCCATTCCAAGAAACAGAAAATTGTGTTTGCTTCTTAAAAGCGCACTACCACTTTGCTATCGCTTAAGTTAATACAATTGCTGGCGACGTTTGAATTATTTATGATTAGTAATAATTGATAACAGGTATGTATGTCTAAGTCAGTGAGTTTGTCGTCCGGTTTATTTTGAAGCAAGGCAGCTCTTGTGTAAACAGACTAATCAAGTTAGACTCCAACGTCCCTTTACTCTCTTGTTTGTTCATTTACCTGGTAAATGAACTTAGAAAGAACTTCAATGATTACAAGGCGCATCGTTACCTTTCATTTTCTGAGCGACATGACTTAACATGTAACCATCAAAAACTAAGTCAGAGGTTTTAAAGTAAAAGTCGCATAAGGGAAGGGAATAATAGATATAGATTTAAAAATCGGTATTCTCCTACTTCTATCTCTTGCGTCCGTATATTTGGAGACTCGATTCACTTTTACAACTGTAACAATGAATAACAATAGGAGATTATTTGAAGGAGAATTTGAAGAATGTGACTATCCGTCGTTTTTACTCAAGCTGCGGTACAGTTCGCAGGCAGGTTATATTTTTTTACAGAACAGCCCCGCTCTAGCACAGGTAAGAAATATGTTGGAACAAATAGGATAAACGAAAGAGTGTTTTCCAATGTGTCAATGAACGAGGTGAAACATGAGAAAGAAAAATGGTAAACCTGACTACTTAGGTGGTTAGTGGTCTTATCGCCTTGATTTACAGCCTCTGAAGTGATTTTTTGAGTGGTGTTTCAATCCAATTTATCTAGAGAAAATAAAGAACAATTCGAATGACGAAATTCAAAGCATGAGAACGATTAGGGCAGCGCCTCCATCATTTTGAAAGAAATGCGAAGCCTTTTCTGCTGTCATACATAAAAATAAATCCACACCGCCAATAATAGCTCGAAAGTGTAGAACGATGCGCAAGGGAGGTATATAAATATCTATTGAAAGTGATTTAAGCATACGCATATCCATATTTAAATGTTCCATAGTCCGGTCACGACTCACGACTGACACTAACAACTACAAAAAAATTTGGGACATGACCGCGTATTATACCAAAGTATCACCTGAAAACTATAACCATTGCATTGGTCACATAAATTGTTTTGTTACAAAAAATCCAGTTTATAATTAATCCTCGTCCAGTATTTTCCTTCGACGTTTATTGTTTTCCGAATTGATTTTATTGATAAACTTCGAGAGTGAATTAAGCAGAGTGGCTAACTGAAAATTAAAATCGGGGGACATTATGACCGCCATAAATGGATACAACATGCAAAAGATTTCAGCCAAAGTAACATTACATCGCTGAGTTTCAGAGTCATAATGGGCACAGGAGACAACATGAAACAAAAAAAAATGGTCAGCATATGAAATTGCCGAAAGCACATTTTCTTCAATTATTTCTCATCACCATCGAATATAACAAGTTTCCAATGATATCGACATCATACAAATGTAGCCACGACATGGCATCCATAATAAAAGGAAAGTTTCTTAAATGGTCCCTGCACAAGTCGCAGTTTTACTCTCACATTGCTGTAATAGAAAAAAACTCACGAAATTCTCCAAACTCCATTTGTTTAAGCTTTAATCAGCACACTAATGTTAATCACGAAAACGAACCATGTTCCAGTTTCAGTGTTCATTCAACTCAACTACCCTTGGAATGGTTTTGTTGACTTTGCAGCAATAGCTAGGCGCAAACACAGATGCATGCTCAAGAAACATTCAAGACACATATTAGACATTAATTCATTAGATTACGAAGAAAAGAAAAGAGAATGGGTTTCTCTACAAGAAGCAGCTTGTCTCGATGTCTAAACTACACTCCATAACATACCTTTTTATTTCCAAAAGTTCATTTAAATGAATTGAAAATTAGCTTTGCTCTCCTTCACAATCATCAATTTTCATCATGATGAGGAGAGAGGCCCAGTTTTTAAAGTTTGTTGTCATTGAGACGGAATAAAATATGATACAAATAGTTTCAGCTAAATGATCCATTCTTCTTCTAAATTGCGTCTTGTATCCTTTTGTTCATGAAATGTGTACGCATTATGTCGTAACCTTCAACTAAATTCCCTTAGTTTCACCAACGTAAAGGTTCAGCCTCCTGGAACGGTGTCTCTCTCTCTATACAACCCATTCAGTTATCCTTTAGTCTGATAATAATAATAAGTGAGCATAGAACGTTAAAGCAAATACTTTTCGTTTTTTATGACACACGTACTTACTGCCTCGCTAATAATGGTATGTATAGCATAAAAAATAATGTAGGCCGCCCATCAGATCCCAGCTTTAGCTTCTTCCTCACAAAGAAAGGTAAGAAGACAGCCGAGCATCTCTACGTATGTACATGACTTTCTTCGCTGTTTACATGCTAGAATTTAAAAGCAGGCGTTGGAAACTGTTTGCTGTTTGCTATATTATGCCACAGCAAAGGGATGAAGTGGTCAAGCGTTATTTTACTACTCGTCTTTAAAAGAAATTCTCATCTTTAAATTCCTGGGTACCGGCGAGCAGCGATGGAAAGAATTGGGACTCCCATACGGTTGTTAATGCGCTTGGGATGCTAATGCTCATGCCTCATGTTCGAGTCTTATTCATAAAAAACACCTCTCTCCATAATATTACTGCGATCATGTTTCTCTAATGATACAGATAACAAATAACAAATACCTAAGGGAGTATAAGGCTGAAAACAAAAGTCGTAAGTGCATTTTGTCTGTAAATTCTATTTGAATGTATCCATGCTAGTTCATTTCAAAAGTCTTTCATTGTTTGCAGGACTTTCAAGGCAGGCACAACAGTTCAGTTTACGAGATTACCACTACGCGAAGAAACAAGGATTACAATGGGTGGTTTTCTCATAATCGTGAAATGAACTGCGGTTGAATTTATAAAAAACACTTCATGACATGAATGCACAGCGTTAAAATTAAAAACAACTTGCACTTGCCTGACTCTGATTGTCCCTCCTTGATATTTGCTTTTTCGTTATTGGGAGAAAGCGCACAAAACATGATGTTGCTCGCCTCGGCTCACCTCAAAAGTGAGTAATCGTATAACCCAGGATTGTTTTTTATTAAAAAGAAATATTACGCAAACAAACAGAGTGAAATGGTCTGAATTTCAATGTAGAAAACATTCGGTGACTAAACGGCATATATTTTTATAGACCGCATGCTGACAAAATATAGTAATGAAATCGTGCTCTGGTCCTGGTGTAGTTAACCAAAAACGGAAAGTAAGTATCAACATCAACTTCTCTGGCAGATCATGAGTAACAGAATGAGGACAGTGTGCACACACATAGCTCAGTCATAGTTGCTCCTTTTTTATGTTCGTTCACGCATAAGTCCAGCACTCATAACGACTCTCTGGAAAACACTTTTGGTGGAGAGAATTGGGACCTGGGCAAAAATCTCCTTTTCGACTAAATATAAGGAATTCCAGAATAAGCCATTATTTTGTCATTTATCAGGAACAACATTGTTTCTGTTTCAAATATGGCATAAAATCTATTTAAATGCCTTCTTTCTACTGCTCCGCTCACTCGAGAGTGCGTAACTGTTTTCGTGTGCAGTGCACTCTTAAAACATGAAACGCAGTGACCATGTAAAAGAGGAGAATTGTGAACTTCTCACTAACGATAAGTTGACCAAGCGTATTCCCACCAAAAGAATTATTTATGGTTGAGTGTTGTCTGTCATACGGCGCTATGAGAAAGGAGGATTTATCTAAAAGAATTAGGGATGCCTATCTGTCATCTCCAAGGAATTATGTTACATTCACAGATTTTTTCCTCCTTCTTCTGCGAGTTCTCCTGCATACTTTGGACCAGCCCTTTGTACGGTATGCATTTCGGAGAATGTAATATGGAACGGTCTCGCTTTGTACCAATCAGCCACTTCTATTCGTGGTCAAGCTCAGCATCCCTCTGACTGAATCCCTCTTTTTCTTATCTGATGAATGACTGAAGAAGGAGCCAACTTGTTCCCTACTTTGTTTTGCAAAGAAACTGCGCCGTGTTGCTGACATTAATTGGGAATAGGAATTCTCGATTTCAACGGGGAACCTTTTTAATTAAATTATAGTAAACAAGAATGGGTCATGATTTTCGGACAAGTAGTTGCAAGAGCTGAATGAGGACTGATTGGTAACTCGTTACTCTTGTCAAATAATAATAACTACGCAGGATTCGATGTAGCGACGCCGTGAAATAAAATAATAAGTAAATACTTAGTGATTGCAGTACGCGAAAAAAGCAGAGAGTCTCTTCTTCAGTGGGAAAAATGTAATAAAGCAAGTGTTGGACTGTAGCCACGCCTTTTCCCAAGTAATGAAGAAAGTCATAAAAATTGTCTGGAGAGAAGTCATGAATAAATAAATGAAGCATCACCTGAGTTTATATGCCACAAAATGTTCTATATCAACGTGCTGTTGGTGTTGCCGAGAGAAATGTGAAGAGGAGAAAGAAAGAGACGGAAAAAGATTTGTTTCGATTCCACCCATCTATTTTATGCAAACAACTTAAGTCGTTTTACTTACTGTACTCTTTTTTCTCGTGGTAAATTACTTCTTATAGAGACCTTAATGATCCTCAATCTAATAGCTATGAAGCCATAAATGTTGTGTAGTTTTTTCATGTTCACGTTAGTATATAGCACCATCATCATCACCGCCGTCGTCATCACAGAAAAGGCATAGGAAGGATATTATTACGTATGAAATGAATGCTGGAGCCGTGCGTGTTGTGCCGTTCGTTCCTATTTAATACGGAATTCTTATAGCATATTAGATTGAGTCGGCTATATTTATATTGAAATGTTATAAATAGTAAAATGGACCTCTATTATAAAATGATTCCTTTAGAGTACACATTCCGCCTACTCTTGTTTTTTTGTTTCTTTTTGGGCTACGCAATATATTATTTTTATTGTTGTGACTGGAAACACATGTAAAATGTATGGGAATGTAATAGTATCCTAGTTTATTCCATCCGGAGAAAAGTTGAAATATGACCTTTTAACCAAAGTTAGTCCGTGTTATTTTATTCTTCTTGCTAGCTGTTAAGAAATTACATCCCGTAATATATTTTGACACTGGAAACATCAACATTTAATGCTCGGATGGAGCTCGGTACAAAATGCAGATCCACGGAGAGCAGAAATTATGTTCTGCTTTCTGTTGGTGTGCGTGTGTGGTGCGCGCTAGATGCACTAAACTCTCATCTGTCACATCCCTTACGTCCATTAGGTACTTACACGAAGTTACGCGGTTATACGACCCATATTACTACGACGATACATTCTTTTTTGTCAGCAATTTCTGTCAAAAGAAAATAGCGGTCCTCGTGTCATCATGTCCTCCTCTCTTCTCCACTGCTTTGTTTTATTCTGAAAATTCATCCCCTTCACAATATATTTTCCCTATAAATATTCTGTCATATCTGATGATGTTTGCCGTTAAAAGAACATTTTCCTTCCCCCTTCGTCCAAATTCTCTATTGTTATTCCTGATATATTTGTATTCGTGCTGCAAAAAAGATATTTCCCTTTTAGCTTTATCTTGTCTTGAGATCTCGACGCAGAGACTATGTTCACAGCCTTGTTCTTGTCCTCATCTTGATGATGATGAGCTATGCCAAGGGTCTTCTTTCTTCTCCGTAAAAATGTATTCTACGTCTCCAATAAGAACTTACTCATGATCAGTGAGCACAGCAAGACCCTTTTTTTATGTCCTTCAGTTTTGTTTCAACCAAATTTTTCAAAATGAACACAAGGGAAAGGGAGCAGATATGAACTGAGATTCAGACAGAGAAAAGTAAAAGAAAAATGTTCCATGCATGGGCTGAGCTCGTATCTTCTTACCAGGCTTCGCCGTAAACAGTTACCGTAACCATTATACCTGTAGACTGGAATTTTGTAAACGAGCTCATTGTATAAAGGTGGTAAAACCACTATGTGAAATTATAAGTGACAAGGACTACCCATGAAGCGCTCTTCTCCATTTCCATCTCTTCAAGTTGGTCAGAGTCAGAATGATTCTGTCGTTTTGCATTAAAATCATGTTGATCGCTCTTCTAATAATATAAATAAAATGTCTGACGTGGCAGTCATAAAGTATCAAACAGTTTGATACGATACGCTTCAATGATGATTTTGGTGCACAATACGTATTTTTAACAAAAAATTGAAAACCGGATGAGATGATTTGTGGTTTAAAATAATTTTTTACGTGGTTAGTGGCTGCTACATTAAGAGAGAACACTTTAGTGTATATTGTTTAAATTTTACCGTTTATGTAACAAGCGGTTTTCCTCTGACTGACTGGCGTTGTTGGTGCAGAACAGACTATTGGTTTCTTGCAACAAATACCAAAATGAAAGCTGGAATTGAGTAGAAGCTGTAATGTGTATCAGACACGTATTCTTCGCCATTTCACTTGCCCTTTCTTTGGAAGAGAAAAGAAAGAAAAAATGATGTCGTGCGGGGTGATTCGGTGGTTTATGAATCTCCTTTCTTCTCTGCGATGGGGCATTGGGGGTAAGAGCATTGTGCATTTCCCACAAACGATGTCTTGCAGAGGTTTAACATATTTATTCTCTGTATTAAAAAACGCAAGCTCAGCATTTTCTCTATCGGTTTCTACAAAAGAACCATTTTCATATGATGACGTTAGAAAGAAAATCTTACTTGGAGGGGAAGATATGACGGGTGTAGCGATGTTTTTATTACTGTACACAATGTAAAGGTGTGCACTCCAATCTGCAATCCGTGCATAATAATTTTGTCTGAGTGCAACTCTCGAGCTGTTATTTTTTTACAATAAACATCCAGCAAACATGCTGTCACTTCTTGAGAAACGATTGTGCATAATCTTCTTTACTCCATGATATGATATCAAAGTAAAGCCAGCAGACGAGATTCTTATCCCTTTGATTTTGATTAGCCTATCCATTTCATTTGCACTCTGTTCAAGAGGTCCGTCGGTAAAAAATCTCGTCTTCATTGATGCATCGTTTAATCAAAGCTCCGACTTCATTCATGTTAATCAAAATCGGAAATCAAGTCACTGCCAAACCGCCACAATTGCAATAATGATTTTTCGAAAAATCGTAACAACTCTATTAGGTCGTGATTTGTGGCAAGGCTACCACCCAGCTAGGCTTTTCCTACATTTGACGCCATTGTTTGTTCTATTCATGTCTACTCGCATCTCTGCATATGTACACATATTATGCATACCTATTACATATACACATTAGAAATTCAAATTCTTTAAATATACCATACCAGTGCTAGATTCATTTGTCAAAGTAAAGAATTCATTTCCATTCATTTATGCAATTTCTTGTGGAAACGGTGAGCATGTCTGATCTGTATGATTCTCTATACCGTTAACATTTGTTTCTGATAGAGTCTATTTAAAGTGTACATTACGCAACTCGAAAGTAAACTAACCCGTAAGCGGTACATACAGTCTTATACTACATGTCCATTTTAAATCAAACGGCAGATGTGGAACTAGGGGAAAAATAATAATAACGTTAACGCCAGTAACTGTGGGACTTATTCATTCTGAAATGTAACAAGCACCGAGTTTTGCACTGTGGTATGCAAATGCTGTGCGTGAAAATTGAAGTTTACAACATAGCAGAAGAATTAGTAACACGATCTAAAGTTTACATTAATTTTGCAGTTTTACATGACATCCATCCTTACTCAAGCATGTAAATATGTCAACACCAGCAACTTGCAGCAACCCACCTACTCCTCCATCCACACACTCGCACGTACAAAGGCTCTTCGTAATATGTAAATAATGTCAACATCATCATCGTTATCATGTCCGTATTCTCTTTTGCGATAGAAACACATGAATTAATGCTTTTTCTGCAGCAACTTTCGTCAACAATAAAGCAGAAAGGAGAGAGCAAATGAAAGGTTTGGAAGAACGGGAAAATTGGGACTGGCAGTGTCCTCATATGATGCATATTAATATTACGTTAATGGGTATTTCAAACAAGTAACACACCTCATCATCTTTATTACATCGTCGGTAGCAGAGGAAGACTCGAGTGGTATTTCATTGAAAATTACATACTTCATTATGGACACTGCGACAAGTTGCTGCAAGTTATACGGAAAATTGCATAAAATATTATCCTTGTTGTTGCAATAAAACGAAACGCAGTGGCTTATCTAAACGGCGGAGTAAACACGGGAATGTTGTGTCGATGAAAATTAAACATGGCAATTCTACATGTCTCTACATGACATTTTGAGAGACAGCAGTGCCGTTCTCCCTGCCTCAAGTTCACCATCACCGTCAATAACAACGGCATCATAGAGCGTTGTCGTGATCGTCATCATTATTTATACAACACGAGATGAAGAGGAAAAAGGCTTCATCTTCATCATCATCGGACAACCCTGAAAGTTTATGCCTACAATCTAACTTCCCGGTGCATAGAAATGAATGCGGAGAACGTGCTCGCTCACTGCATCCAAGCCACCAACAAACGGCTTTACAATTTTTTATTGTGACTACTGGCTTGTTAGAAAAACGGTGTAACGCCATGAGTGTGTTTTGGAACTGGAGACTGACTCTGCGACATTATGACTACTAAGACCGTGTAAGAGACCGAGTGTGGAGTACGCATCTAGTTACTTATCATTATTGCAGCTTATTTAAGTAAGCGTCAACTGTCACAGTAATAAAAGTAATAAAACGCAATGTGAGCCTTCCGGTGGATGGATGTTTGTTCACTAGAGTTATGTAATATATTATGAATATTGTAGATTTGCACTTGCACATGTCTAATACAATCTACTGCATGTCAGTCGCAACGAAGCTGGAGATGCGTGAGGAGGAGAGTGAAGCGTTGTTGCTTGTATCCTCGAGATCAGAAACTTAATGGGAATAATTTAAATAAGATGCATTCACTCCGCCGTTTGGAATAACACTGGAGTAGTGGAGTGGTGCTGCTTGTTGTCGTTGTTGCCTCCAGTTTCAACGACTGACTAGTGGCGGTGGCGGTAACAGCAGTTAGTTTTCACTAAGTCCTGCATGACTGACACTAAAATGGAATGAAAAAGCCATATAAGTGCATGTCAAAATTCAATAAACGAAATTAGATCCCAGTTGACGCTTCTCAACTGTCATTTTGTTCAACAAGCTGGTATGTCAACCCGTCGTCCTCCCGTCCTCCCGCTGTACTCTTGTCGGCCCTTTATGCATCCTTTCTAGGGAAAACGTAGTTAGAAACACCGCGACATGTGGATTCAATGACGGTGAAACTCAAAACACTCCACAACACAATGGAAAATAATGTCTTATATGGAGGCATAACTGGCACACTCTTTCTCTCTTCTATTATGCTAATGGTAATTTTGATTCAAAACGAGTGAAATTACATTTCATTGCAAGAAAGAAATGGAGAGTATTCATTTCTAACTTCATTTCCACAAACATATTGTAAAAAATGCCGAGTTACCTGCGAGTAGTCATATCAGGTTCTCCCTATCATCAGATTTCCTTCCTCTCTTATCTCAGCTTTTACCGTTGAAGGCAACCAAAAATTTGAATCCTCCTACTACAAACGCAACAACAAAATGCAGCAGTGCGTCTGGAGCGGAAACTGAATGAATAACCATAACCAGCTACTAGATAATCACGCTAAAATACAGAAATGGCGCATCGAAACTCATTTCTAATAATAAAGTGAGTGATGTTTTTGAGTTGGTGGTTTCGTTGAAATGATGCAGGCGTGCTACTATGAATGTATAATGTGTCCAAAATGTCGCTAAAAGAAAAGACATGGATGGATACAAACAAAGGAGGAAGAAGTGATTCGGTTTAATTGAAGAGTGAAATGACAACCCAAAAATATCAATTTTCCAGTCGACTGACTGAGTACAGGTAGAGAGGCAAAGTGGAAATGAAAGGTATGTTGATTACGTGGCTACACCGGATGGTGACGTGCCGGTTCAAAATGACGCTTGCACTTTACATGTTTACAAAAGCGAGATGATTTTGCACATTAACGAAAAAGCTGGTTAACCCAATACCGAAACACTTTTTTATTTCTTTTCTCATTTCCAGAAGAATTACTTAGTTCCTTCCAGAGAATACAATTCAATAAAAATTTTGTGCGAGTGGGAATAACACGGGACTCTGCTTCAATCACTGGAGCAGCAAATATGCGAAAACCCTGAATATTTTATACGCTTACAACTTTCATTCTCCCATTTTCATTGAGGTCTTATTATCAGAGTGGAATTTTTATTTTTAAGTTCGACACGCACAACTTGTAGCACTCGTCGTTTGATCAATTTTTAAAAAGGTTGTTGACAGAAAAATGAAGAAAAATTCAATCATGCCTTTTCATCTCTATTAGATGTCCGCCAACACACGTACCATGTTCTGGAGACGCGTGATACAGAGCGAAAAAAACGGAAGAAAATGGGAAAAGTACCTATGGGTTGTAGACAACTCTCGCTCGGTAAAAACATTATTGTAACAAGGCCATGTACAAAGGGGATTTTTAGGTGGTGTACAAACTCTCTCTCTCTCTCTACTAAGTAGAATGACTCAAGCAAAGTGGATCTCCCTCCGCCGTCATCGCTGTCTGCTTTTCTTCCCTCTCTCCCTCTCTCGTTTTTGGAGGTGTGTGTGATTGTTCCAAATTACGGCTGTGAGACGGATGTTGTTGAAGTGATCAAGGAAATTGATTTGACTTTCTTGGAGCGTCTCATGTAGGATTTAAGAAGTATTATTATTGTTATTGTTGCAGCACAGCTAACCAATACCACTTTTCCGTTCGTATGGTTATTGCCTTGCGTTTCTTGTTTACTCATTCTGCCCTGCCTCCAGCCGATGTTCCTGCCTGCCTGCTTTTGGTTGCTGGAGCCAAGTCAAACAAGACTGAAATGAGATGATCATCGTATAAGGCAGTCATCATCGTATCAGGCACGAAACGAAAAAGACATCTCCGCATTCTCCAGTCTTTTTCTTTTGCGGAGTCGAACATTTAAATAGGTAGTCAGGGATCATCTCTCTTTCAGTCAAGTTGAGCGCAATTGCTATTTACTTGGTTATTATTATTATGAAAATATATGGATAACTTCGCACAAACATATAAAAGATAAGCCGTTCAACGTCTCTGCACATTTTCACCCTCTTTTCATGAAAATAAAGTGGTAGAAGTGGTGATACCGAAGCGACGCGCTTTCTTTCATAAAACCCTGCTTTCAAAAGAATTGAGGCTTCGGTATGAAAGGATTCCTAATCATTTCAACGAACGGCTACACTCACGCTGAACGGCATGGCGAACAACTTCCTTCAAGTCATTTGGAACGTTTGTGTTCCTCAAGAAAACCAACTTGATATATGTCGCTACTTATTTCTGTTATTTTTATGCATTATGCATATTAAGTGTCGTCATCTAAGTTTAGGTACATTTTATAATAGCTTTTTTATCGTTCTTTCAAACATGGTGTGGCTGATGTGACTTGTGTGCACCAAGCCCTCCGCGCGCACTCACAATCCAACTTTTAATGGAGTGGCAATTTAACAAATAATCTGATGAAATGTCTGTACTTTCTTAGTTAAGTTACGATTAAAATGTGCTTTTGTGGAGCAGACGACGAGTTGGAAGGAAAGTGCTCCCTCCTTCCACATTTTATGTGTATCTACTTGATAAAAGGAGTCGTTTCTGTGGACAATGAATGCAATGGAGGTAATGCTTACTTTTCGTGGTTCGCTCATTGACAGCGCAGACCGTTCGGTGATGAATCCAATTCGGCAGAGGGAATATTCAGGATGAGAAGCTTTTTATCTGTGCAGGAAGAAGGACGTTCACAGTGGAAAATGGAAGAGAAGGAGCTTGCAGGGGAGTGAGAGATATGACAATTTAGGTTTCATTTCTGTTAGTAGATCTCATTTCGTGCAAGTGTGGTGTGGTTCACACAAGCCACGGCGAAATAATGAGAGTGGTGTGGATATTAAGTAAGTGGAATGGCCTTAACTAACCAGAGAGAGAGAGAGAGAGTTGTGTTTTGCATAGGTGTGCAGGGTAAAACTGAGGAATTATTTTATGGCTTGAAGACAAGTAATAACAACAGTCAAGTTCACAGCTCGGGAATTTTATGAAAGCGATTTAACTTGTAATAAAATGCTTACTACACACATCACCACCAACACCATCAAGTCGTACTAATACAAGTCATGTAGTAGGAAACAACTGAGCTCTAAATAATCCTTTCAATTTATACTGGACCGTATGCTCTGTCTGTTTGACTGTCTCACTCCGAAACGAGAATATCCAATTTCCTACTGCATTCTACATTTGTCTATTTGACTGGAAAAGCGCCTAATGAAACGTAGTGCAGTTTTCTCGATTGTGACCTTCTCAGATAAATGGTAATGGCCTGAGAGTTCTCAGAGCAGAGCGTAGGTCCACGTCAAAAGAAAGAAATTTAAAACCTGCCCTGCTGAAATGAGGAAATCTCGAGTAAACGGGTGAAGCTATTTGGGGGTATTTTAAGGCAACGAATGCTTCTCATATTAAAGGGGACGAGCTGGATCGAAACAAAAAGAGGGATGGTGGATTCAACGACCATCTCCCAACTTACAAGGAGGAAGGAAGAGTGGATTTGTTCATGTTTTTTAAATCTAATTCATGCAATGACAAAACTGATGACTCACATTTTCTCCGCATTCCGGGGAATCCCTCTGGGGACTGTGTGTAATCCTCTTTGAGAGCAATCAACTTGTAGATTGAAGCACTGACAATCTTTTGGACATCTTCCTAAAATATCATTGTTTACCCCAGAAGAGGTCACGAAAACCAATATGGCTGTTATAAGCACCATAGAAATCCTTTGAATACTTTTGAACATTTTGTCCACCGTGTGAAGACGGGACAGGGTTCTCCCACTGTCTATCATCATGATTGTTGGGAATGTTGCAGAGAGACCTGATGTTGAAGTTGGGTAGGCAATTGTATCCCAGGATGGCCACAATCGCATTCTCACACCCCAATACCAATCATTGATGTATTTACAAACCTTCGAGAGGTATCCCGAGTCTTGGTGTTCTTTCCCTATTTTTAAGGTCCGCTAGAGAAACTTCCCCGGCAACAAAGAAACAAACCAAACCACATCAAGTGCTACTAAACGTTCACGTCACTTTGTCTGTATTGCTTTTTGTTGTGTCAATTCACTACTTTTTACATCAATATTCAGCTCGCTTCTTTAAGTACAGTTTGGGAAAGCCCAGATTGACTAATTTGTAATCGCTGCGTAAAAGGAAAAAGTTTTAAAGAAACGGTAAGAACGACTTCGCATTTAATTTGTACATGGAAGCTGCTGCATCTATTTATAAAAGGATTTGTAGTCCTTTCTCTGCAGTTTCACAGAGATAAGAAAAACATGGTGCATACATCAGAGGAACAAAAAATCAGAGATAAGATTTTCGTACACAGGGGTTGAGGTAAAGGTTATCCGACGGCCAATTAACGTGCCGCAGCACTTTTTGTACCAGCTAGAAATGTTCCTGTTCCACCGGTGAAAAAAGGAAGTTGGCGTATTTTCTTTTTTGTGAATATTTAATAAAAATGCATTATCGCTGATATATCGCAGCTTTCTTTTGAAAAAGCATCCTTCCTTGAAAGGTATCTTTTCTTTAAAAATAGCTGTACTTTAAAACTAGTACAGGAACTTTTTGTATCAAAGTTGAACTTTATATAATACGCTACTATGTTCAGTCCGACACTTTTTATGTTTTTTCCTTCAAGTTTTGTTTCACTTTTGAGGGCACAAAAGTAGTTTTCTTCTTTTTTTAAAGCGTTCTCCACTGATGTTTTCTTAAATGTTTACATAAACTTTATGAAGCTTTTTTCTTCACTTCTTTGCTTTATCAAGCCTCACCCCTAAAAAAAGCTCATCTCCGAAGAGAAAAATGCACAAGGATAAAAAAGGTGTTTTGACTTTCAAAAGAGAATTCCGTAATATCTTGAGTGAGACAGCGTCGGGGAAAATGTTTTCAAGCACAAATATGCACGGATAATGATAATGCTAGCGATAATACTCAGTTTTGAGTGTCGATTCTTCCGTATCCATCACGAGGACGAATTCGCTCTTGTTTGCTGTTATTCAATACAGAAACAACTCTCACAAAGGCGAGACTCACTGGAAGGAAATGTTGTCATTTCTTTGGATACATATAGAGTAAACAAATATGAGAACAAAGTCTGCTATCTTTGTTTGTTCATTTGGTACTAATAATAACACAAACAGTGTAATGATATGCGAGCTTCCACTCTATCTATGTATATTAACCGTTCCTCTCTTCCGTACACTATGAATAGTTTTTTGCACAATTTTTAAGTATCTAAGTTGTGCTATAAATTTTAGCACGTTTACATTTAAAACTTACGAAGCACAAACAATAACAATAATGATCTTTTAAGACATTAGAAGACCGTTGTAAATTGTGTAGCTGCTTTCTGATAACGAATATTTACCAGACTTTGTATACTAAACTTTTGCCGTCGACCAATTGAACTTGTAAAACACACCTTATTTTAATTTAAATTTCGTTCAACTTCTAGAACTGCACACTAAGAGTTCTTAGAAACAACAATTATCTTGGGAGACCGCAAGTTTATAATCAAAGTTTGCTGCTACAGGACACAAATAATATCTTATACAATGTCGTAAGTTTTTAAAAATTATATCTGCTTTTTAAATGTTAATTAGACTTAAAAAGCAGGTTTTTGTTTCTCTGGACAAATTAGTTTTTTTTTGAAACTGAACCTGTCGAAGCACTAATAAAAGTTTGCACTTTGTCAGGTTTATTCTTATACGATTTATTCTTCAACTCCGCCTCATGCAATTAAACAATATTATAGAATGTAACTCTTAAATATGACGATATATTTTGCAAGTCAAGTAGATTTGTATTGTATAAATTCTATACTTTTAATACCTTGGTGTCAAAAATGAAACTAGCGGCCACAATTGGTTACATTAATACAACTGTTAATGGGAATGCTAAATGTTTCTTTTGTACTACAGATTAATTGTGATAAGTTAATATAAAGAAAAAACAATTATTAAGGACTGTTGTCCTCATGCAAAACTCCTCCGCGTGACCAATCAAAAATTATTCGTTCAGGAACAATGACACTGTTGAACAAACAATAGCGTCCAGTTTGTCAAAAAAGCTCACAATGTAAAGAGACGTTTTGAAGTTTCTAGCTCCGTTCCTCTTCGTCTCGCACGTTGATAGAAACAGTAAAGCGACAGTCAGCAAAGCTCTCGTCCGTTCACCAAACCTTTCACTCCACGACTGACTGTGTGGAAAGGAAAAGTGGAGATAAAAAGCGAAGTCGCTCTTCGTTTCGTCTTCTCTACTCTCTCATTCAACTCACTTTTGTGCATCCTTTAGTCAAAGGGTGGTGGGCTCTGTGCTCTGTTTGTGTTTGTTCGTTCCTACGTACAACTGTACTTGCGTTACAAAATTCATGTAACTTCAGCTTTTTACCAAACAATTTTGACCATCCACCTATTTTTTCTTGGCTTGTAGCTGTAGAGTTGATGTCTCGAGGAGAGCAGTCTTTACTTTCAGCGAAAGGGTAACATCGTTTTAGTTTTTCTACCTTTGGAGTTACTAATATCAGTAACTACATTTACGCTCAAAGAAATAGCAGGCTAAGGCTTGCAGAGTAGGGAACTCCATGAAGATAACAATAAAGACGGGTATGGATATGGCTTTTTTACTTTATTCCCCCATGCCTCATTCCCCATTTTGTATTTATTCGAGCACTTAAAATGATATTTCGATAAATGCCTCTTACGCAAGGTTTTCACTCAATGTAATGTAGTATATCACTCTCATTGGGGTAGTCTAAGATATAGCCATTTAATTCATTAATCAGTAGATTGAGTTTCATACGCTATGATACTCTCATTGCATCATTAACGTAGGTTACATCTCTACTCGCATATTCATTCAGTTAGAACTTTATTCTGCAACATGGCTGCAAGTTGATATTTTTTGTTGTTGTTTTAGTTGAGCATTCGGGTCGGACAACAGAACCTAAAAACATCGAAATAATTGTTTATTTTGAAGAAAGTAACTTACTACTTACATATTTCTGTTGGTATAAACAGTACAGCAGAGTCTAGCTAGTGTACTAAATTGGACGCCTTACGGATTGAGGAAGAAACAAGTTTTTCTCTAAAAACAAAATTTTCATATTTTCATAAAACCCATACTGTAGTAAGTTTTTACTAGTGTATTACCCGTTTTGCAATCGAATCGTAAAAAATAATATGCGCAAGATTTACCCGAACCCGGCACATCACAAATATTGAACTCGGGTTCAATAGGAAACTATATTGCAGTTCCGTTTCTGCATTACTTCGACGTCACAGACTTCATAATATTTTTATGTTTCATGAAAGCTGCCAAGCAATACCAGAGCTTTTCCTTCAATTATTTTAGCATAGTATATTTTATGTAGTTGGTTAATTCATGCGTTTTGTCACAGGTATGTAACCGTTTTGATAATTGCTTTACATTTTGTGTTCGATTATTTTCCACAAACTCATTCAGTAATTTTATTCGGGGCGCCACATTGAGGGTATGAACGGAACAAACATTTTCCAGAGATTCTTAAGATGAAAGAAAAAAAATTCATCAACTCACTATAAACTCGACACACTGCAACGGCAACAACACATTCCTACAAAATAATTTAAAATATTAGAGCCATTCAACGAACAACGAGCGGGCCTTCAACATTTGTGGAGAATCACGTCGTGCATCATAAATGGCTGCCATTAATCTTCTAGGCCAACAAGAAAAACAAAAACAAGCAGTTTTAAACTTTCCTGTTTGGATACAGTTTGTAACAATCCAAAGGAAATTTTGCAAATCATACTAATTTTAATAGATTTAAACAAAACTAAAGCTTTCGTTGACTCTCCCTTGTCGTCACCAGAATAAAATGATCCCAGGTTTTCATGAATTGTTGAAAAGCGACAGAGCTCTGAATGCACTGTTAGTTGATTTGCGATTTAAAACGTGGGTTTTTGGCTGCATGTGGAAAAGCGTGGTGGTTTTATCTGGAAAAATTTCCAGTCATTAATAGAGTTCCAAAGCTCTGATAGTTTTAAAGTTTATATCTGGGGGGTACTCTAGCTGCGTTGTAAGGTAAGGCAAATTGGCTTTGTAAATGTCATAGAGCTCATTTTTTGTTTGCAATATGCATGGTTTGCATTAATTGCAAATGCAATTTGTATGGTTTAATTATTTTACTTTCCTTGTAATGTTATTAGGGAATTACATATCAGAATCAGTGACCTTTTAGTTGTGAACCTAAATATAAAATTAATTTGAGATGTTCATCTTAGGGGGAAAAGGGTTAAAAGCCAATAAATAATTTTCGATTCTTCTGAAATCATCCAAGCCTTCAAAGTTTGTTATTTAAGTATTTATGTAATACTTTTTAAATATTTTAAATATTTTTTATTTGTAAAGTTTATTTATATATTGAACTATATCAACTAAATTTCAAATTAAAGCTTTTGGCCGAGTTCGTTGCGCCTGATGTTATAGCTTTTATTTGAGTAATATTTCTTCACGATAATTTGGCAGTACCATCAGGCCTGACGGATACGCTTTTCATACTGACTAAACTTCAATTGACAAAAGAGAATAGAGTCAATAATATTATTTAAATTCCATTCGTTTTCATTAAGACAGTCTGGCAGTGTGAACGGCCCTTGTTGTGTCCTTTGCAGTTGTCTCACATGGGCACATGTATTCAGAGCTATACAAATTATTCATGGTAAAAGACAATTTCCGGCGGATTAAAGAATCAAGGTTATTTATGTTATATTACTGATTTGTAATGCGTACCGATTCCTAGATCGTGTATCAAACTACGGACATAGAATCCTCCACCGCAACGAAGATGGACAGTGAAGAAAGGAGGACTGAAATCAGTGCATTCGGCGCTGTAACACCGAACCAGACGATCACGTGGTTGTACGTGTACCCCCTCACTGTGGATAATACCATTGAAATTTGCTACCATTTCATTTCCATATATTGGCTTGGCACTTAAATTTACATCACTTTTGAAAATCCTTACCGTACTAAATCGGACATTCTCTGTCCATTCACTTTAAGAGCTGAGTATAAAGGAGCAGTCTGCCAGATTTCGCCGACAAACTGCTTAAGCACCGCATTTAAGTCTTCTTCACTAACATGACCTGGCATAGGAAAGGTGAACAGAGTTTATGTGAATATGAAATCATATAGCCTACTTTTAAAATATGGGCATAGTTTACTTACTGTATGGACGCTCATCGGTTATTCGTCCTCCTTCATTATGCGTATCAGTCGCAATGCCTAATTGACCAACAACTATGTAATTTTTAGAACCTTGGAGTAAAAGTGGGAGCTTTTTACAGCCCCAATTAACTCCTACTACTAGCACTCCGACAGCCGATTTATCCAATGTGCCACCATGGCCCAACTTCAGTGTTGATTGCCTGTATTCGTCAGGAGTTTCTGAAAGTTAAACCAATTGCATAATAATTACATCATCGCCTTTATCCCAATCACACCTAATTTTCATGAAAACTAATCAATGAAAATCTCTGAACCGACGCTAAGAAAACAAACAAAGTGCATATGAAAATGTGGTTATTAGGTGTGATCCCAATGATTAGGACCCAACCCAATCAAATTAGTTTTGAATCTGAAAATTTTTCCGTGAAAATGTATTAGTTTAGTACCGGTCCAAATGATGCGCTTCAAGTGATTGAGCAGATCAGCAGATGTAAAATCCTTAGACTTATTCACAGCAAATATTCCTCGTCTCAGGATTGAAGCAGTTTCACGGCCTCCAAGAACCATCCTAACGGGCAAGGCAAGAAAAGCTCCGCCTGTTACACACACACCGAACACACAAGACGTGCATTTAGTCAATTTGTTACAAAAAATTAAGGAAAAAGGAATGGGACGAAACGCGTTCACGTTTTTTTGAGCTCAATAAAAATTATTATCACGTAACCCCATAAATATTCCTTTTTCCTTGACACATCTCGTGATTATCTAATTCTCACAAATCAATGAATTACTAAAAATTGTGAAACGACGGGTAAATAAAAATTGTCCACAATTTGTCCAAACGAAAATTCTTCGCTGCAAATATTGTGGCTAACAATTGACATAATATATCTAATGAAAATCTTACCATCCGTTAGTACAGTTTAAATAGGGCTCATTATGTCAGTGACATTTTGGAACACTTTCATTAAAATGGAAGTTTTATATTTAAATCTGGTGATACCGATTGTAATTTCGGAAAGTTATTTTCACACCACTATAAAATGCAATGCCACACAATTTTCACAATGGTGACAATTTATATATGGACAATGACAGACCATGGGAAGGAAATGTGAAACGGGGTAGAACGTTTAAAATCAAAGCCTGATTATTAATGGATTCTGTTTAACGCCGCCGGTCGGCTCAGCGCTTATATGGAAACTGTGACTTTCTCACAGAAACCGACCGTGGGAAGCCAGCCCATGAAGGATTTGTACAAATATTTTGATTATTGACTGAAGCGATAAGTAATCTGACCGTGTCAGTTACTTTATCTTTCACTTCATCCTCCTAAATGTCAGACAGAATGCGCAAATCGTCTGTCGATGCCAGGAAAAGTTCTCTCTCTGCGTAATTTCCTGCTGTTCTGCTACTGCCACATCAAAAAGAGGGTCGGATGATTCCCATTCCAACGAATGGTTCACGGGACGGGAGAAAATGCATCCAAAATGTATGGGTTTCTTATTTCAAGGGACATTTTCCCACAACTCGAAATGAAAATATTGCTCAATGACACCCGTTTAGTTCGTCTTTTGACATACTACACCAATTGCAATCAGTGGATTCGCCCAATATCCCAAAGTCTGATTCTGGTTTTCTTTCAGAAAAGTCTCTCGCAAGTCGCAAATCGGCGTATGCAAGATATTGATATTGATGGGTGAATCAGTGACGCAATGGAGCGTCGAACTGCTAGCAAGCAGTAAGTCAAACTCATAAAAGTGCTTTGTTAGCTAGCTTTGTCTGTCTGGTTGTTGATTTTGAATGAAAATCCTCTGCCCTAGCCCCGGCCCCAACCATCACCAAATGCAAAAAATCCAATTAATTGTTATTCAGATGAAGTCTTAACTATGAGTTTTAAAGGCAGTCAAAATTTCTTCATTTGTATCTGAAGATGTTTTATTGCACAATCAGTTTGACCTGTCTGCTGTATCTAAACCTAGAAAAGCTATTTTTAAGATAATAACGTTGCAGACCAGGAGGAATTTAATTCCGGGCTCAACTCTCAATTCTGACGTTTCAACAATGGGAGTGCCCGGGTGCATTTACAAGTCACAACCGCTTTTTTTTTTTAAAAAAAAGACAACAATTCTTTCAATATGCTTTTGATTGCTTATTAGTTTCTTACCTTGTTTTCGCAAATCAATAAAACCACGGACGTAAAAGTATTTTAGAAGAAACTTCAAAAATTTACCAACTCAATTTGTATGTCTAAAATTTAATGGAGAGAAGTAAGTCATTTCTCAGAGAGAAAAAGAAGGACGCAACGGTCTGTGTTTATTCAAATATATAAAATTTGGAAACTCAAGGTATAAACAAATTAATTACCCATTGTCTAATATCGATTGTTATGTTGGATCTTTTTAATGTCAATGAACTAAAGATAAAATACTCCTACCATATCTTATATACATCTTGTAAAGTTCTCTTAAAGAATTATTTTTATGTTGTTGAATCGAGTAAACTAATATAGTACAAGGCTATTATATATTAGTAGTTTAAAACCTATGTACATTAAATTTTTAGCATTACAGATTTATCATAGTATGAAAATCTCAATGATTGAAGAATTCAAGAATCTGGGGCATGGTGGTATTATTGCAATTGCTGCTTACAGAACATTTCGGCACCTAAGTTGGAGTTTGCCAGGGAAACAAATGCGATGATGAATGATGCGAAATAAAAATGTCAAAAATATGTGCAGGTGTTCAGAAGGTATTATGAATTATATTCAAACACAATCATGAATGTTTGAGTAGAATCAGTGACTGATTATCAGTCATGTTTCATGTGACTTGAACTTCGAGAACGAAACCACCTATAATTTTTGAATCATTTTAATTTTCTAAACTCAATAATGACATTCACGATTCGTTCGATAACGGTTTACCGTGTTTATTGCATATAAATAATGGCCATTTTCAGCCACTGACCTAATGAGACATGGAAGTTAGTAAGCTCAGCTCATGTGAAATGCAAGTAGCATTTTGTACTGTTATAACAATACTAAATCAAAGAGTGATTTGAAGGTGAAATTTCTACCGGGTCAAGTAGATGATTCTCAGAATTTATTAGATTTTTTTAATAATAATAATAATTAATTATAATAATAATCTATGCTCTCTAATTAAGAATAATAATAAACGCTTGGGAACGGAAATACGTATCAGTTAAAGAAAATACAAAACTTCCACAATTTGAAACTAAATCACGATATAACGTTAATCCTAACACAATATAGTTTGAAGTCTTTAAAAATCATCTTATATTTAATTGCAGAAGATACGTTGATCTCCGTCGCTGCTGCAGGAGTTACTGGGAAAGATACAAGACCTTACATTTGCTTGTCACATTTAACTGTGATTAAAATGGAATAGTCAAACCGGGCTGGGCGGCTATATTGGCAAGATCACCGAAAGGAATATACAATACTACGCTATCAGCAATACTTGCATTTGTGGAAAGTTTGCAACAGGGTGGTCTTGTTGAAAACTTTTTTTTTAGCCGGTAGACTGCCACAAGTAACTCCGTTTTGACACAATGTAATATTAAATGATTTTTTTTCTCAAATACTAGGCAAATAATGTGCAGTATAAGAATGGGTTCCTTAAATTAGCATTTATCTTGGAATATATAAAGATTATTTGTAGCTGCCACAGCTATGATGTTCTCTTTAGGATGCCACGCAGTATGAAGAATTTTCTTGGAGAAATCCAAACAGTCTACACCGATCTCATCTTTCTTCCTCTTGGGAGTTGTACCGACCTGTCGAGCAGAAATCACCCGAATAAATTAGTGGTTTGAGGAGATCAATCTATCATAAATGATAAATTACATTTCAGTTTCTTACTTTTCGAGGTTTCAGAATGGTTTTCGGTTTGGCAATTTCTCTAGAGGCTTCCAGAGTGCAGTCCTTTTTAAGGTTACGGTCGAATAAACGGAAGAAGTTGTTATAAGAGCCAGTCATTATGGCGGTATCCGTGCCGTTCCAGCAACACTCAAATTTGTCGAAGATGCAGTCGTTTTCATACAGGGAACACAATTTAGAACGCAAGTATTCGTGAACCTGTAAAGCAAAGATTTACATCATTAAATCTCAATTCGTTTGCCAATTCAATTCAATTTCATCGTCAAATCTCAAGTTGCGAAAAAATGTTTGTTGGCACTTGAAGTAAAACGTACTGGGTAACACTCAATTGGTCGAGTTTCCATGTGCAGATCCCAAACTTTGATGGATAAATAGTCTCTGGAAACCATGTAACGACCCGAATATGAAAACTTCACATCAGATATACTAGAAATGATTTCAGAAAAGAAGCTTCGATTGGTCGGGTCCTCTGGCTCGTCGAACACTAGATCAGAACAAAATTGGCCATTTCACACAACTCTCATCAATTCCAATCAAGATATGAATGAGTTTAAAAATGTTTAAATATTTTGTATATTATTCATACGTTTAGAGTGCTTATCACACAGAGCCGCAGCTCGCATGTCACACAATCTGATAGTACCCTTACTACTACTATAAACAAACAAATTACAACTGGATGGGTGAAATTCACTTGCAGTTATCACTTCAGTTAGCTCCTCCATATTTGCAGGTTTTATATCTACGATATCTACACAAAAATTCGGATAGATATTAATTAAGGGAATGGTCAATTGAAATAAATATAAATTCACAAAGTTTCGTTTTAGTAGAATCTATATTTTGACGACAACTTACTAAAACTCTGATCAGTAATTTCTAGATTCCACAAATTAATGCGCAGATCATCAGCCGACAAGTAGGTTTCTTGGTCAGAGTTCACGCTGATTGAGTTAATATGGTAGGTATGGGCATTGGCGAAAACGCGACGCAAGGAAGCTTCAACAGTATTCGGTGCTTGAACAACACGAGGTACCTGCGAAATTCCAACGCAATAGAAATTTCAGTTGTATATTGTGCAATTAAACTGCACTCCAGTTACTGGAGCAATGTAGATTTCTACTACTACTCGCTATTTGAATCTGTGTTTTCTCACCAACACGGATGTAATACTTTGCGGATCTCTACATCCATCTTTGATGTTAAAACCTTCGACTTTGAAATCCTTTTCAGAAACCCTCCATAACTTAATAGTCTTGTCTAAAATTAAATAAGCATTAGAATATGGTTATTGTGGCTGCTGTGTTCTAGTGGCAGCTTAATATACAATGAAACTACAAGAAATTCCAAACACGTACCGTTGGTTGACAGAAGGAAGTGAGCAGGATTTTTTCTTTTTAGCCATTTTATTTTATTAATTTTCTCTTCTATTTCTAAGCTCTTCAAATAATCAAACTCGGGCCTGTCAAACAAAATAAAGAAACCGCACAAATGATTATGACACGTATCAAACAATGCTTCTTGTATGTCGCAAAATTTTCTAAAGTTATAAAAGTTATAAAGTTTAAAAGGTTCTCACTCGTGGCTTTGAAATGTACTATAGACGCTGTATTCTCCCTTCCGCGAAGGGAAGTCCTTGGACTGAAATATACAGAAAGAAAAATCGAGGTCAGCCAAAGGTTGAATTCCGATGTGGTTTATGGATACATTTTTTACACTGTTGTGTAGGGGTGGTTTTGAAAGTGAGCTTTTGTAATTCCTTACCTCATCCTTCTCCTTATCCCGACTGAAGATTACCACACGTCCCCCCTTGTCTCCGGTGGCTAGGAATTCACCGTCATCATTGAATTCCACACATGATACAATGTCCGCTGTAAAAATTAAACATAATCAATTAAAATACTACTACCATTCTGGTCATGGCACGGATTTCTTTCTACTACACAACATGATGTACACGTCATCCGACACAATTTAACTACTGAGCTAATCTAACCTGACTATAATTAACAGAACTATCCGAAATAAATCTCGGTTGGAGAAACTGAAACTGGTGCGCAATCCGTTGATGGAAATCCCGCCTTAGCCTATCCCGGAGCGTTTTTAGTACTCCGATTGTTCAGAGAGGAGATCGTCCTAAATAACTTGCCTAGTTTTCTTAACCTCCCGTTGGCAAATGATAGAGTGAGAGAATGGAGTAGAAAGTGAATAGAGTAAATGTTTCGTACCTTCGGTGACATCGTCATCCAAAGCGCCCTTGACCTGTGAGAAGCACCACTGAATCTCTCCGTTTCCTGGATTGAATAGGAAAGACATGGCATCTTCCGATGGATAACTGCTACTTATTTTGTTGTTGACATCATCCTCACCAACTAACACGGACATTTCCAGTAGTGGAAAGAAAAGAAAACGAAACAAAAGAAAGGAAAGCAAATTTTTCTTCTCCCGTGAAGAGGCAGTTTCACTAATGCCTTCTCGAGCGGATGTGGGCAAAAATCGTAATTTCTTGATCGGTTTCTTATCTCTGCTAGATGGGTTCAACTTCTTTGTAACAATAAAAAAATTAAGCTATACGGTTAATTTTGTCACCCTTGTATATGCTTTTATAGCATGTTTCAATCTTTATACTCCACACACACAACACAGTCACATTCAGATATTCAGATTCGTGTGAGATACTTCTCCTCTCCAAATTCAGCACGTCTCTCGCAGTACTCGCGTCGTGTATTGTCACAGTCCAATGCATTGCGGGGTGCCCCGAAAACTGATCCCTCTCACTTTACAATTGCATTCACTCACAATCCAACACAGCCACTGGCCACGACTCAACAGAAGCAGCAGCAGCGTAATACTTTTCCGCTCGGAATTTCTACAAATGGTAAAATGGGCTCGCTCTCGCTCTTCTCGAGTTTTACTTTTTTTGTCTTCTCGTCCTCTTTACGCTCTCTCACTCTGAGACAAGACGAGAAAGATGATGCGAATACATGCGAAGTACATAAATGGAAAATATAAAAAGCATTGGAGTCAACTGAAGGTTGCCTGCAAGATCACTTTCTGCCCAGCACTCAATGACTGCCACCGTCAGACATACAAGAGAACACACGTCTTGCCACCGACCGTGTTCTAGCAGCTCTCTGTTCCACAGGGTCAAAAGATTACGCAATCGAGACCCAGTACATCTTGCGAAGTTCTTAACGGTGATTCTAACGGTACCGCTCTCAGATCCGGCCGTTACCAGTGGCAGAAGTTATGGACGTCTAAATATGTATGAAAAATGAAGACATGTATTTTTGGAGTCAAACGTTTTGACCCTCTCTTTCAACATTATTAGTGGAAATGAGATCTGCCAGAACACCGTGTAACGGTCCGACCAGACCACCGCTCTTGATTCTGCACTGCTTTTTTACTTGACTCGACTCCTCAAATACTACGCTATAAAAGGGAAGCAAAAGCAAGCAAGCAAGTAGAAATTGAGTACTTTGACCGAGAGCTGGATTTTGGATCTGTCTGTGTATTATGCTGTATTATGGCATGGTTAAATGTTAAGAACAAAAGCTAATACCGTTCATGTTCAACACTTTCCACTTTCACACCACATTTTTGGTCTTTCTATTTTATCATTTGTATTCTATCATCCTCCAGTTTTTCTTTCGCCTCTTATTACTGCACACTGCAGTAAATTTAAAGCATGGAATTTAAGTCATGCAG
>VYYJ01001338.1:0-32277 GCA_021029165.1 Cyphoderus albinus | reverse complement strand
TCGTGACTTTCGTACTTTATCATTTATGGAAAATGAAAAGTTACTCGAAGCGTTGTTTGTTGAGCAAACTTTGTTCCTCAAATTCATACAGTATCAGCTTGAGGAAAGGAGTTTCGCTTTCGCCACCAAATATGATATTACATGAACATGATGATGATGATATGATATGATCATCAATTCATCAGCTGCAAACTGCAAAGCCAGCAGCAGCTCCACTTATTGCCCCAAGTTGCAAGTCAAGTATCATCATCGTCGTTCTTGTGTGTGTGGTTATTTAGTTGGCTGCATATTATTATTATTATTATTACTATTTTATTATTATTATCGTGCCAGAAAGAAGATAGCGATGATTTTTTCTGTTTCGTTGTTTCCACTCTAACAATGTAAATGTTAGGTTAGCACAAAGCACAGCAAAATAAAGTCTACCTACAGTGTTCAATTCAATACAATTTGTAAAGTCGTAGTCTTCCTCATCGCATTTATCATCATACCAGAGTACTACACAAACACTCTGCCTCACTCAGAGTAATATTTAACTTAATTTTTTACTACTACGCACGCCACCTTGCTTTAATCCTTGGATTGTTACCACCATCCTGCCCCTTAGGCCTTGTTTAACTCGTGTCTTGGCCTTTGTTAATAGATCGAATCGAAGTCTCTGGTGAGAGAACTGGTGGTCAGCGGAATAGTTTTCGATTTTCGATCTCTTAAAGTCTATAACAAAACGGTTCCCGCTGATCAGAGTCATTCTCGTTATTTTCCTTACAATTACAAATTACATTGTACAGGTGGCTCCTTCGAAGACATGGAAAACAATAATACCAGATGGAATATAGTTTTCGATTTTCGATCTCTTAAAATCTATAACAAAACGGTTCCCGCTGATCAGAACCATTCTCGTTATTTTGCTTACAATTACAGGTGGCTCCTTCGAAGACATGGAAAACAATAATACCAGAATAAAAAACATGGATACTACCGACGACATTAAGAAACCGAAACTTGATAGTCCGGTAACTGAATATGGGAGATGCTGTTGACGGAAGCTATTCGGGTCAATTCAATATAAAAATGCTCAACGAACATTTAAAAAGGTGCATACGAGAAAAAGACCAGGAAGTGGATATGGATGAATATATTCTGATTTTTCAACAACTTTACAAGTATGTCGTGTGCTTTAAAAATTATTGATTTTTAAAACTACCTGTAAACATCTATGGTGCGTTTAAAGTAACTGTGTGCTCACATTTCAGGTTCTTTTGCTTGCTTGGCACCGTTTTCGGATTCATTGGATCGGATGTGAAATCGAAGATTGAAATTCTTCACGGGTACAGAGAGGGAAGTAACAGGACCCACTACGAAACTGTTGAAAAAATGGTTCAATTTGAAAAGTCAACTGATTACATACATTCCAATAAGGAGACGTCTGGGTCCAGAACATTTCTTCGTCTTCATCGTTCTTTAAGTAAGCAAACTAACTGAACAATCATGTCAAGGGCGCAAGATGAAACCGATCCCATTGTTTAAAGAAATATTAACACAATATTTTATTATTGATAGTTTTTGTATCAAACTTTTTGAGTAAAATGGATGAACTTGGCGACCAGGATGGTACATCACGCATTTCCAAAGAAGCTTACGCTCAAACTTTAGCAAAATTTCATCCCTGGTTAATACAGAAAGGAGCTGGGATTGCCATGTTGGGTCTGCCATCGAAAAAAGATCTCATTGCAAAGGTCATTATACACCAATTTGCTTACAAAATGCACGAGTCACATTTCCGAGTCGTTTTAATTCTCTTTAGTTCTCTTTAATTCGTAGGTATGTGCGAACGGAATGGTGGAATATAACGAAGTTACTCCTATCATGCACGAAGTTATTAGATTAACAGCCGAAATTTATGATCAATGTGATAAGCTATATACAGAATACGACTTACATGGTTTACCGTGACGTGACCGTTCAATTAGAGTAACCAATAAGCTGGAACATTCACCTAGCCGCGAATTTCTAGCAAAGATTTTAAAAACTGCTCTACCAATATTTATTCAGTTTGTGATTATTTAAACTTTGACAACAGAGATTTTAAAAGCCACCTTTGAATTTTTCGATGTAAGTACATTAAATATAAACTTAAGACATTACGAACGCTCCTCTATCCTCAGAATCAACAGTTTTAACAATAAATACATAAAAACTATCAAATCAGATTGTGCTTGAATTACAATCAGGTAATTAATTATAGGTATATGTTTCCAATCCATATTTTTGTATTCAGATTAAAACAAATTGACATAATTTCACATGTTGCACGTTGTCCTCTCCTCTCTTCGCAATCTAACATATTACGCATAAATCACAATTATTTCTAAACAAGAAAACGATAATGACAAATGTACACATTTTATATTTGGTCCATCGTTTATAAGTAATTTGGAGCAAGAGCACCAAAACATTTAATACTAATATTAAGGTTATTAATACGTACAAATATGGCCGTAGACCTGGTATAACAAACTAATAGTTTCTTCTTTACGGATTGATTAATACAACAAGCTGGCGCCATAGGACATATTTAGAGAAAATAACCGCAAAATCTCAATGTTTACAAGAGTACTTTTCTTAAACAGTTTAGATAAATTAAGCATAGTTCGATATTGTGTAATCCGACTGAACGATGGAAGAAACAATCACAGTAAAAATATAAATAATAGAAAATTCATATTTTAATCACTGCACAAAAACTACGTACAAAACGTGGAATTCAAGAAATTACAAAATACTTGGAATCGAACACGAAACACTTGGCGATGTGATAGTGGTAGAACACGTGCATATGAGTGAAATATAAATAGGTGTATATTTCTATTTCTCTTTCGACTAACTAATAAATCAAGCATACATTTATATATTTCGGGCTCCTGTAAAACCTTAAGACTATACGGTGCATATTTACACAATTAAGTGTAATTACTAAAGGGCTTCTATGTTTTTAAATACACACGGAAAATTCATTGGGCTGCAATTCAGCATGGAATCAATATTTTAATTTGAATGAACATTCAGCTTAGCTATAAGTATATACGCCCATATTTAATATATTATTTATGGTATCTTCAGAATTATGTTTGATGCAAACTCCCGGTTTATAAAGCACTCGTTTGCTCACAGCTGAATGTTGAATAAAGTTCTAGTTCCGAAGCCACTGAGTTTGACATTATAATTATATAATCCACAAATTAAATTCGAGTTACATTTCCCTTCCAGAAAAATGCTGACTTAAAATTTATATTTAATTTAAGTTTACACGGACTATTATTAATCTTAAATAAATAGGTTTACATCTGAAGCGGTCAATCATTAACATTTCCATTAATTCTAATGAACTAGAATATGAAGTTTTCAAGTCATGAATGAGTCACATAGTTGTAATGATGAGTAAGTCGACTGTCATACTCAATACATAATGTCAGTAAGTTTATAAGTTCGAATTTTAATGCTAAACACACTTTTTTTGATATATGTTTACAACATGCCCATTCCATCTTGCTCCTGGTTCTGCGCTTTTTCAAAGAACATGAAATCCTGAAAAAGAAAAAAAATACAGCACATGCATTACATTCACTAGCATTTCCTTGAAATTTGAAATTTACAAAAATTCGTATATAATTTTTCTTACAATCAGAAAACAAGCACCCAACATTACGGCCTTCATGCGCACATCTAAATCTACTGGGAAACTTATTCCAAAGTTATCTGCATCCGTGAAAGCCTCTCGAAGTAGGCCAGACCACTGCTTCGAAATTTTTCCCACCTGAGTCGCTCCATCTCGAGACATAACCTACCACCAGAAACACAATGTTAATTACTTAATTTTATTAGGAGGGGTGTTTTCACATTAAATATTTGATTGAAGAAAATTTGATTTCTAGAAACCTGAAACTCCACACTCCCACAGATAGAATAGGTACACATTGGACCTTCAATTTTGAGCACTACATTGCCCTGGGCATCCTTTATCGAAAATTGAGGTGTACAAAGACTTTTACGGCCTTCATGCGCACATCTAAATCTACTGGGAAACTTATTCCAAAGTTATCTGCGTCCGTGAAAGCCTCTCGAAGTAGGCCAGACCACTGCTTCGAAATTTTTCCCACCTGAGTCGCTCCATCTCTAGACATAACCTACCACCAGAAACAAAATGTTAATTACTTAATTTTATTAGGAGGGGTTGTTTTCACATTAAATATTACAGAAACATTGATTTCTAGAAACCTGAAACTCCACACTCCCACAGATAGAATAGGTACACATTGGACCTTCAATTTTGAGCACTACATTGCCCTGGGCATCCTTTATCGAAAATTGGGGTGTACAAAGACTCCATTCTTGCTCCACCGTTCCAGCTAATTGACCGGGCGGAGCGTATACATCAATTCTCTGGCAGTCAAATATTAATGATTATCACAAGACCTACATTTGAAAGACCAACCAATCGAATTTAGAAGATGTAGGTAATACCTGTAAACAACAAGGAAACCAGCATGATCCGCAGGCGAAAGGTCTCGAGAGGTGAATCACTTCCCGATCACTTTGATCCTTGACCTTAATATCAAATGGGCGAATTGTGCCACAAAAATTTCTGGTACAACAATCTGTATCCTCCTTGGCGGTGTATAATTCCCTTCCTTGCGAATCTTTCACCTTGTATTTGTTTTTGGTTTCACATCCAAGAAACGCTGGAATTACACGACACGATTTATGAAACATTATGGAACATTTTATGATAATTCACACATAATTTTGGGGTTTAAATTAACATCCGTGAGGTCAGGAAAATTTTCCAGTAATTTCATGCATACAAATCCTTGGTTTAAACAAGAGGCAACTATTAAAGCCATTGTCTGTATTTCCAACAAAACTTATGTGAATTGCATATTATGAATAAACTACATAGTCGTACAAACCCAGTAATATGTAGCACAGAATAAAATGAATTAAACATTCATTTAACAATTGATAAATGATATCAAATACGCAAACACAAAATACGGCTACTAAAAAGTAATAAACCAATACATCTACATTTTTCAACAGAAATCGAAATCGAATAAGCAAATGAGCAAAGGGATGTTGAAATAGCCAATCGGTTTATGACATTTCCCACTCCTCTCTTCACTTGTCCCTTGGACAATTCTACAATTCCCACTTTTCCACATGAAGCTTTAGGAAATGAGAAAGTGGAATCCTTCGAATCAGAAATGGGGGTTGGAGATGTCCTTGCTAATGTGTTCTAGTACTGGAAGGTTTTTTCTTCTTTCATATAAAAAGCTGCATCTAAAGATTATTTATTGATGCTATGCAGGAAGTTAACAATGGGTTTATAGTAATTTCGTTACATTGACGAACATGCTATTCATGAAGCTAAAGGAGTACAGAAACATTGCATCCAAAACGACATTAAGTGTGCACATCTATTTACTGCTTACTTCTATTTGTAACTACGAATTCTACATATTCCTTGACATTGAGTTGGTATTTTCAGTGCTGGATCGTTAATTAGATACTTTGAGAATAATAAATATCCTAACATCTACAGACATCGTCTACGTTAATAGTCGATTTTACCATTTTAACACTGTAGCTCACCTGAAACAGCAGCTTTATAAATTTTAAGAGAGAAAACAGGGAAAGATTAATGCAAAAATTACACACACCATTTATATCAATATGCGTTACTTTACTACATTTCCAGAGAAAAATATGCTTATAATTCCGAATTAGTAAAAACTTAAAATTAAGTTTTTTAACCCATAATATAATGTCTAATTATATAATTTACTAGTTTAGTTTATTCGCGTGTTGAATTTTTATACTTACCTTCAAGAAGTTCAACTTTCTGCTTGATAATCAGCCTGTCTAATTGAGTTAAATATTCCAGACCCGGGGGAACATTAAGAGGAACAGTTTGGCCAGGTGTTCCGTAAGCTGAAAAAACGTGCATTATTTTAGATTCCACAGTTCTGTAAATTTATGCTACACGTTCAGGTGAGAACTGGAAAAGGCACCGTAAATCCAATAAGCCATCCGTATTTTATTGCGATTTAAGTTTCGATAAAAGACCAATGTGCTTCATGCAAGAGTAGTGAACACAAAAGAATTTGTTTGTATTTCCATTAAATTAAGAGATATTCAGGTTAGATTTGTACTGGTTAATCGAACAAATAGTTGCCCGAAATCAATATTGGGAGTTGTCTTGTTAAATTCCCACTCTAGTTTTCTATAACATTTCTCCACGAATCCAACTTAGAAATAGGTAAGAGGATTATTCATGCAAATCCCACATTAGTATATCCCACAAACTCATGCAATCTTATACAAATACTTACACTACATTATTATCATGCAATCATGCTAAGCAAAATTTGTTTGGTGTAATAGCTTATGTAAAAGGCGTAAAATTCCAACTTTCATGCAAAAATAGCAAGCTTTCAGAATACATATAAGGGTACTTGACGATTACTTTAAAATAATTTTCACCTAATACAATTTCTAATTGGGAAGCTCGTTGAGAAAGAATCTCGATAACTGTATTTTCCTATATTAAGTAAGGATTTCCCCTTTGTTCATGCAAAGATAGAATAAAGGTTTTATTTACAGAATAACTACATACACACCTTCCTATGGTTTAATGAAATACTATTATGGACACAACCACCAACTTTTTCTGACCTATGTACTCTGAAACTAACCTGATTGCATTGGTTGTGCCATTACTGGTGGCTGAGCATATCCTGGATTTGGAGGCGGTCCTCCATAATGGTGCTGAGGTGGAGGGTAACCTCCGCCTCCATAAGGTGGCGGATAACCTGTTTGAGTTTTCATAATCTTATGTTGAAATTGATATTAATTATTTTATTACAGCATTTTCAAACAACTGTCAACCAGTTCATTTCCTTTTGGTTAAGAAGAACCACCATTCGTAAGACTGGGTTTAAACAACTTCTGAACCTGGGTTCTGACTCAGAGCCCTCAATAAGGATAGACTAAGCTACATAAGTGGTACTATTGCATTGCTGGAGTTTCTTTGTTCAAAGTTTAGGTTTGTTCTCATTTTAAAGTTTGTCTTGTGGGTATAGAGCAAAATTTTTTGTGTTATACAGTGTGAAGTGCCAAGGAGGACGGCGTGAAAGTAAATAATGTTGGAATGTAAAGTTTGTAAATTATAACGTTTAGTCCTTGGTGCAGCATGTTGTTCGAAGCGAAAGTTTGCTCTATCAAACTCGATAAAGAAATAAAATTATATCAAACCTTCTGGAGGTGGAATTATTGGGTAATATCCTTTGGTGACAATTTATAATGCAGCAAAATGTTTCATACGATTAGTTTACATGTTTATGAAAACGGAATATGTGCTGATTACACAATCTCAAAATGATTTCATATTCATACCTCCTGGGGTAGGTTGAGAAGTGATTGGAGCATGTTCTGATGTGTGAACAGGAACCGGAACAGGGGGATACGCGTACCCGGGCGGTGGAGCTTGAGCCTGTGGTTGGGGATATCCCCCCATCATTGGTGCCATTGGCATTGGCATGTCCATTCCAGGACCGGCTGGATAAGGCGGATAACCTGTATGTAAAAATTAAATATGGATGCTAAACAAGATCTTGCAAAAATAATTAACACAATAACAAATAAATTTCAATAACGTTTAAAATTATTTCCCCATTAAAAATCCAGTTGTGATATTTTGGCGATCTAAAACCAACCTTGTGATCCTGGTGGAAGATTTATGTAATCGCGTTCAGAGTCTGTGAATATTTCAGTATATAGCGAATTGTTCATTACATATAATTGTGGTACTAAAATCGACATTTTTGGTTTTTAGCAATAGGTACTTTATTGGTACTTTATTGGACTTTGTCGCAACATTTGACAAATTACTGACAAGACGAACACGACTGGATTTTAACAGGCGAACAGAAACATAAGCACCAACATTAACATATGTACTACAATTACATTATTGTTACTTCCGATTATAAAAAATAAAGTAATTGTATCTGCTTTATCCCTAAATTCCTCCAAAAGTTACCTAATTCTCCTTGTTAAATCTTATTTTTTGGAAATGTTCATGACTAACTTCAGTAATAAATCCACAAATAAAATCAAACGAACACAGACCACCAATTGTCTCAGGCCAGGATTATTAGGATGTAGCTTCCATCATTTCATGAAACACTTCGTGATAATGGTAATAAACTGCTTCACTCTAAACATCTCTAAGTGCTATACGAGATACATTATGGTTTATGACAAGACTGCAAAACAAATTCTTATCAACCATTTGAACGGAAGTGAAACAGCTCACATTAATGTAACGAAAAGAAAAAAAGCATAATTCGTGTTATTGTGTTGGGTCACACGAGTTCTCTGAAATGTGCTATCTTTGACCGTAACTGGCGTCTGGACTCTGGAGAGAGTAAATAATGTTAAGTTCCAGTTCATGTAGCCTCTCGGTGTGTAACAGGTTTAGCTACATTCATCATGATCTAACTTCCTTCGACACGTACCTATCTAATCATTAGAATCTATACGTCCCACAAAACCTAGCATGTTTTTAAAAAGCTAACTGTAGTTAACATGCTTAAGTAATCAACCAAAATGTTCAAAATGCTAACCTAAACTTGATTTAACAAGCTATTTATAGTGACCTATAGTTTGTCATTTAATCCTGCTCTAGCTGTCGCTCGCCATTGACGAGTCACCTCAACAATATTTTACGAATGAATCATTGTGCAGTTTCATAATTGATACAAATGGACATTATGAAAAAATAAAATTACATATTATAATGTTTAATTACACCTTAAAACCATAAATGGGATAAAATGTTTCATTTACAAAATCGCAGTTTACTTATTGGAACTGAACCAGTTCATCGTGACAGAATCCAGAGGCAGAGTTTGTACCCACCACCCATCGCAAAACCCAATCCGGCTTTCATGTTGGTGAAAGTTGAAGAGTTTGCACAAGCAGATGGGGAACGAACAAGAGCGCAAACATTGATTGGTAGCTATGTATTTTGTAATAGATATATAAATACAAGTGAAGCTAGAGGGCCTTGAAGGCCCTGAATCAGTTTAAAAATACAAAAGTAACACAAAGCCAAAAGGCTTACAAAAACGAAATACGAATATTATGAAATAGATATAAAATTATAGCACTATGTGAACTGCTTATGAATGAATGATAAAGATGCACATATAATAGCGACAGCGATCACCACATTTTTAACAACATTAAGACTGAATTCAGGCTTTAATTGACACAAGTTTACACTATAATAAATTACTGGCATTACTTTAAAAACTGTTTTATTAAATGAAAACTATGTATTACCTGGAGCGCCTCCAGTTGGTGGTGCAGTTGGAGGATAATTAGGATTGTAAGCCATCGTCGTAATTTTTTAGATTATTCTCTCCGAGATTAAATTAAAATTAAAGTTGTGTCCTCAAATTATTATTGTCCAAATTGAAGAATCGGTCGATTAAACCCGGAAGGAGAGTCTGCTCCTGATGCACCTTAGTATCATTTGATTCTAAACCCCAGTTCAGAAAAAAAAGTAATTATAAAATTTTATTTACTGCTTTTGGTCATTCACTCTGAACTCAAGATTACTGTATTAGTATTATCCAAGTTCATGCTTATGCTATAAAACTATTGTTTTTAATTAACTTGACTTGGCTCTTCGACATTTTGATTATTATCAATCTGACAAAATTGTTCTTATCGAGATAATTGATTATTTTGTAGGTGTGTTATCGGTCTGTTGGAGGTTGGAGAAAATCTATAGTACCTACCTATATATTATAGTGGAAGAAAGACGGAAATATTTTCTGATTGTTAAGGATAAGGATTGTCCACCGAATATTCATGATCAGCATATCACTTTACAAGTAACTTATCGAGTTGGGCAATACCAAGGGCAAATCTAACATTGTTATTGTCACTGTCAATGCGATAAAAAGGTTATTTGTGTAGTCAGTCTAATTGAATCAATACTAACTATTGATGTAGACAAAGTAAAAAAATCAAAACATTTCTTTCCGCAAAGGTAGCAGTTATTAATAAAATAAATATCAGACAATGCAGTTAACAAATATAATATCAAAGAATGACAAGCTGAGATGATGACACAATTAAAATATTTAAGTTTCACTCAAACATTATTGAGAATGAGATTGCGAGCAGTTACGAGTTTCAGATTGCGACAAAGACTTTGCTGCAAAGTGATAGTAAAAAGTATTTCACTTTTGTATTGAAATAAATGGATATGATAAAATGCTGAAAATGCGAAGATATACTCTTATCCCATCTCAATTATTATTTGAAATTGAAAAATCTTTAACCGGGGACCTTCCAATTTAATAATGAGTTATATTGTGATTCGTGGCCGATTAAAATTAGACAGTCTTTAGCCCGGTTTTAATTATTGCCAAACCGATACAGTATCGGATTCGGAAGACGAAAATGGCAATATGTCATGCACATAAAATAAGAAAATTAGTTCATAGTTAGAATTAGTATTAGAAGAAACCTCATTGAAGACCCAGCACACAGCAAACAAAATGAATTTTTGAATTTAACAGGGTTCAGACTCTGAAGAGATTAATGATAGAGGCAGTAAGAAGTAAGATATGCCTTAAACAGAATTAATTACATTTCTTTGATAATGTATCTTACCTCATTCTGGTGTACATGTGTTTTGTTGAATTATAAAAGTGACGCTAAGGATAATGGATAACTAATTGTTTATCCGGTTGTTGCCACTTAAACTTAACTTGCCTAATAAGGTTTTCTTTCTTTATACACAACCGTAACCGTTTTTGCCTAAAGCCTGGTATATAGTAAACAGTCTAACGATTTCCCGGCACATTGACATGTATATATTTTGGGATGTTTTGATTAAAGGCTAATCAAATAATTTACATTGGCCTTTAACTATTATGTAACATACTTCACAAATTCACAACACAGGTGATAAAATTTGTCAGATAAATCATTGAAAATGCATGAAATGTGGAGATAGGCGTACAGGCATGTACGAGATAAATATTTGTTTGTGTTTGGGATTTTTGGAAATGTGTACAATTCGGGTGGATTCAATACTTACGTCACTCACTACATACCGGAACCAGCAAAAGTACCTTGTTTTTAGTAAATTGTAAATCTCTAACTTTCAATTGTTCCAATTACGTCTTACTGACTTTTTACTTACTTTTTGTTCTGCAATCAGCTCCAGCTCACAACAGCAATACAGCATGTGATTTTAATATGTTCTAGTAAAAGTCACCGTCACCGAGTGAGTCAGTCACAGTCAGCTAGCTCAGATCAGAGGTATGGTATGTCAATTAACAACAAACCAACTTTACCAAGTAGCGTTGCAGTGCAGTAGTTAGTCTTACTTCACGCGTTACCCACCCACAACAGCCAGCACAGTAACCTCTTGTTCACTTGTTCTTGTTTACTTTATACTTTCATGCTTTTTCATTCTCTTCCTGTTCTCTGCTATCTGCTTAGCAGAGTCTGCTATTAGTGCTATTGCTATAACTTTCTCGCACCATGGTATACTTTTTTCCTCCTCTGATTGACCGAGTCCTACCCAAGAACCCAAAGTCCTGACATGCAAAATTGCAAAAACCTTCATCTATATCTGCTGAACCTTTCATTAGAATGAGACTGTAACATTCCGCAGGCCGTTCCTTTCCGTTGTCTATCTGACAGGAAAACAAGACGTCAGGAATATGAAAGGGCCAAACCACTCCTATCAATATTTGGATGAATTTGTGGCGTACGGCAAAACTGAAAATTTGTCCCAATCTAAGAATATATTGCCACCGACTGACTGTGAAGTTTAGGTTAAGCCCGACCATAAAAGAATGTCATTCATTACATTATTACAATAATTTGGCCAACCAGCTCAATAAAATAAACGTCTTTTCCGTTACTTGTTTCATTTCTCAGTTACATTACATACTAAAGTTTCATGCTTGGAATGCAAACACTTACTCTTGTTCAATACCAGTAGCTCTGTAGTAATTTTGGTTCACCACACCATACCAGATACCACTCAAAAAGCCCAAAACGAAACAAGTTAGAGTCAAAATGCAACCAAACTGTCCAATAGTTTTTACTCATACATTCATGACATGACAATCTTCAAACCGTAGAGTTCTTAGTTTATATCAACTTCCTTCTATTCTTTACGGACGGGCTAGTTTATGTAATAAATTTACAGCTATGCTCCATTGAAGGAATCTAAATCTATTAGGTATTATAATATATAATGCAATGCGTATAGAATTATAGAATGTGATTTGAATTATTAAAAAACAATACACTTGTGTAAATATAAAGAGTTTGATCTTTTCAACATGAACGTAGATTTTGTAATTATATGTACTTACCTAAATGACAAATTGCATTGACGCAGCAATGATAATGTTTTACATTTGATATTTGAAAGAATTGGTTTGATCAAGGGTTGCATATTATCTGGTGCTTGGGGCGGTTGAATCTTTTGTTATGACTATTGTTATAAGTGTTTCGATCAATTAGTAATTTTACATATACTTACGACTACGACTCGCAGACGTTTATCTGCTATTGTGTTCTAACTCAACATTCACTATGTCATTTGTTATCCAGTGTCATTCTATAAATCACTAAGCCGGCCGGATCATTTGTCCATTTCATTTAATGTTGTTATAGCTCAAGTAGGCAGCGCTTTGCTGGTGATACGGCACGTAGCAATATGTCAATTTAAAGTAATATCCTCGATTCTCAGATACTTAGATATGTACATAAAACAACCAAAATCTAATATACATTTTACGCATAAACTGACTTAAATGGATAAAATAGACTTCAAATGGACAAAACTTCTTCGCGCACTCACCAATTTCTGCAATTTTGCATTCGCCGGCAGAATTAGCAACCAGGTCACAGGAATATTTTACGGAGCAAACCTGTGCGCCCTGAAAAAATAGGAAGGTGGAATTCGCCCCATAGCAATCGGACTTGCTCTTCGGCGTCTCGTGGCCAAACTCGCCTGCTCCTTGGTTAAGGAAGAAATGGGAAACTCTCTACGCCCTCATCAGCTGGGTTTCGGAACCAAAGGTGGCTGTGAAGCGGCCGTACACGCGACAAGAAGTTTCTTGAACATCAACAAAAACTCAAACAAAGTAATCCTGAAGGTGGATATGAAGAATGCCTTCAACTCGGTGGAGAGGGACTCAATTTTACATGCCGAGCGCCTTTTTCTAGTTCGCTTCACGAACTTACAGCACGGCAGAGAAAAATTATTTTCAGATCCAGAAGGAAGAACTTTCGATTGTGTTCAGGATGAAAAAATGTTATAAGTATTTATTGGGAAGACATTTCATCCTGGTGACCACAAACCACTGCTTCAGATACTTGGTCCGAAGATGAGTCTTTCACCGTAAGTTGCAACGAGGTTCCATCACTGGAGTTTATACCTAAGCCAATTTCAGTATTCGATTGAGTATCGAAATACGAAGGATCATGGAAACGGAGATGCACTTTAATCCAGATTAACAGCAACGAAGAATCCATTGCCAGATGAGCCGACCGCAGCAATGAAAGTCAATGCAATTTTAGTTAAGTACATGGAGGGTTTGCCAGTCATGTACTGTCTCACTGGTTTTTGAGACAGCATGGTATTGAGTTGAGTGCCTTGAATTGATGAGAACATTTAGAATTTGGCGAAATCGTCATTCCTGTGCTGCACATTAACACAATCCACCGAGCGCTCCACTCCACCTAGTTCCTAGAGAAATCTACAATCTCAAAAACAATACAATCAGCCCAGCCGTCATCGCAAATTAAAAGAGATATTTGGTCAATTTAAATTGCCCCATCAAATTGTCACAGACAATAGTCGTGTATTTGTGAGCAAGGGAACCTGAAGAACCTGAGAAAACTGAGAGTCGAGAGCCGGAGTCCAGTTTAGAAGATGTCGGAGGTGAAGAAGACCCTGTTCCAAATCAAGAGAGTGAGGCTGAGGAAGAGGAGCCACAACCACCACCGAGACGATCGAAACGAGACCGGACGCTGCCGGAAAGACTAGCCTTCTATGGGAAGTTTGAGATAGAGGGGAGGAATGTGGTATATGTAGTCCACAGCAATCATAGAGAGTTGCTGGGTAAGCTACCAGAAGTCTGGTACATTTTAAAGATGTTCGTGTTTGAAATGGGGATGATTACGTGTTGAAAATATTGCGGTGGTGAGGTGGTAACGAATAATGACTTTGTGAGATTGGAGGTGGAGAAAATGCTCTGAGAAAAGATGCGCTTAAATGAATGCGAAAAGCTAAAGTCAAAGGTGGTTTATGTACTAAAACTCTTGGGTTTATTCAGACAAGGCAGATCAACTCACACTTTCATACGTAACGACATTCATTATTTAATTGACATTAAATAAATAAGTAGTAATGTGTAATTAGCGAATACCGGTCATTAATATGTTCGTGTTTGAAATGGGGATGACTACGTGTTAAAAATATTGCGATGGTGAGGTGGTAACGAATAATGACTTTGTGAGATTGGAGGTGGAGAAAATGTTCTGAGAAAAGATGTGCTTAAATGAATGCGAAAAGCTAAAGTCAAAGGTGGTTTATGTACTAAAACTCTTGGGTTTATTCAGACAGACAAACTGATGAGCAGATTGAAATGAGTATACTGCATGGCAGTCAACTAGAAAATGAACTTTACCGCTTGGCGGTTGAACTGATAATCAGCTTAAGACCGCTTGCCGGTCGAGAGAGAATGAAAGTACTGCTTGGCAGTTGCAATTGGAATGAGCACGCCGATGCAGCTTGGTGCTCGGCTTTATAGGAGAAAATACATACATTTGAGAAACTGAACTCATAGATATTATATTACCTTAAAAGGTATAGCTATTTCTTGTATATTAAAAAGAGAGACGCTTTCATTGTCTCAAAGTTTGTGAGGACAAAAGGACAGACGTCAGGAAAACCAAAAATGCTTACTTTAACCTAATACGCAAATAATGGAAAAGAACAGAACTCTAGAACCTTCTCTCAGTTCTTAACAGTGTTCTTGAGAGAAGTGTGCTTTTTATGGGTTAAAGTAGATAGCAAGCACACACTCACATTTAGCCTTTCATGAGAGCTTGAACTCTCCATACCTTATGTCAGATTAGGTAGACAAGGCATGATCAACTCACACTTTCATACGTAACGACATTCATTATTTAATTGACATTAAATAAATAAGTAGTAATGTGTAATTAGCGAATACCGGTCATTAAATCGTTCATTCATCCATACACATATACTACACTTTGCACACTCCTACTCTGGTTATGCAACTTCACCAATACGACGGCTACATCTCCGATGTGGAGATGTCAGATGGTACGATTTTCGACCATGCTGATTTTAGATACATTGTCAGATTGTAGTAAACCTATAAGACAATGTCAGTAGCTGACCTTTAACCGGTGACCTTATGCCATCAATTAACCTTTGACCTTGGAAACATTTTCGAAGAGCATTCGTTTTGAATAACCTTATTTACAATAGATTATCTCAGTAAAGTAATTCAACAATGCGAAAAAAAGTTTTTTAGTAGAACAGGTTGAGGTTTTCGAGAAACGGGTAACATGAGTACGTTAACCCTAGACATTTTATCGCAAGACAAATTCGCAAAGTCGCAATGTGGGGAGTCTGCTCCATTTTATTTTATCCTCTTATAAAACTAGAATTCATTAGTTGTTCAATATGATATTCAATACAACTAATCTCAGATTCGAAATCCCCACCGATTTTCATGCTAAAATGGATTTTTTAGTGCTTTGGTTATGTTTAACACACTGAAGCTACAGCCCAGTCATTTAGTACAGGCACGGCGTTAACAGAGATTTTGTAATTTAATTATAATGGTTTCTATGCTTATCTTCGGCGCAATGTTAAAAGACTTTCTTTATCCTTCTTTGGTGAACTCATTGACCATTTAATCATTAGACGCATGCCACCAAAACTTGAGCTTTGGACTATGTGAAACTATTTAAAAAATCTCGTTCTATTCCAATTAAGTTTCGAGTACTCATACAAACAAAGATGAACAGCAGACACTCGATTGATGTAATATCTATTATGGTAGCACAGTTCAAACAGAAATTGATAATTGTTTATCATATAAAGCATATCATAATATGACATGAAAAATTGGAATTCGAAGAAGAATTCAAGGCCGAGCTATGTAAACACTTCGGTGTGCCAACGCTTCTTCATAGAACTGAGTTAACTAGTTCAATTGCTGCATGCTTGACTCTATTACCTCATTCCAGCATATTGTGGATAATAACATAAAAATTCTTCCCACGACGATTCACCTGTTTGTAACGTAATGGAGCAAAAGTCAATGTGATATTTTACTTCAGTTTTATTGTAACAACGAAACCGTGATGATTAAATTAGCACTGGACATGCCATCTACATTCCATGAAATAATACCATTTTATTGTCTCATCGTATGTGGACAAATATTGGGGATTTTTTCCTTCCAGTCTTAAATGTTCAAAAGTAAGCTACGCCACGCCACCGCTGTGATTTTGTATTAGATTACGAAGCATGTTCAACTTGTCGACTACCCGCAGACATGAAGAATATCCTGAAACCAGAAAGAAAAATAAGATCAAGAGCAAACTTAACATTTTCGTTTTTTCAACGCACGAAAAATGAAAAACTATTCCACAATCAGAAAAAAGTAAAATCTACTTGTGCTCCCAAGCGTAAATGAAATATTACAGGGAAAAGTGACTGAAAGAAGAGAAAAAACTTTTCTCTGTTTCTCTTCTTTTTTTCACAGTGACTTCCCGTCCCAACACACCGCATTACACTATTCGGTAATGTAACACAGCATGGCGTTTGCTTTGCAGTAATTCAAAAATAAAATTGTCTTGAGACGACAGGCATAGAATACGAAAATGACTATGGAAGTACATGCGCTGAATTCCTTTAAATTCAGTCGTGTGATGTATCCAACTCTGCACTTCTAGTTTAATGGAGTAATAAGAATCAGGTTCACAATCAGAAGAAAAAATAAAGGGTCACAACTCTAAAAAATAAAAGACTGTGCTTACCTTTCACATAGAATACAATAAAATTTCTTGCTTTCTCAAACAGTGTAATTTTACCAGCTAGCGACAAAAATATTATATAACACATATCGGAAGTTACTTCTGTTCTCAAAGTAATCATAGCTGGTAAAGTAAATATTTTACTTTATTCCGACCGAAATGATATTGATGTCGTTAGGAAAACTACATAATATCATGACCGATGAGAACAGGTCTAATCTAGATTCTATCATCATCGTTGTCAAAGACATTTATTTGTAGCCCATGAAACGAGCGGAGTGGGTAAATGGTGAAGTGATATGGATGTGATGCATAACCATGCAACCATGAAGCAGTCTATTCAAATGGCATTTCTCGGTTCCGCCACTCGACCCATCAACTTTCACATGCACATTGTGTATGATTGTGCTCACATAATATTTTTAAGGGCTGTCGACCGTGTTGTTTTGCCCGTGCTCACCATGCCAAGATACTAGTGAAAGCATTACTGTCCGTCTTAGCAGGAAAAATCACATTTTTTACTTCCTGGGCAAGAAACGTTTGCCCTCTCTGGAGTGTGATAAACTACGGTGAAACCCAAAAAATCTTATACAGGAAAGCTTTTAAGTGTAAAAAGCACTTCCCGTGAAATCAGGGGAAATGCTTGCCTCATAGTCATGCCCTTTTAAAATGTCCCCAGTAAGTGGTAGTTTTACCATCGCAGTCTTCCCAGTAGGAGTCGGTAGTAGCTTCACCAACAAGTACGACTCTTAAGGTCAAATATAAGCCCTTATAATATATGCCCTTAAGGAAAGGGCAAATTTTGTATTGTAATTACCATTTCTGTAAAGAAATTGTTTATGCATATGTAGACTAAAACTGTATTTATGTATTTTCTTTTATGAAATTTTGATTCCCCCTAAAAGTTTACCGTTGCCACACCTCAAATGCTAAACGTTTATTTCTATCACAATTTTACTAGTACTGGAGTAAAAACATTTTGATGTCTCACTTGCTGGATGAAAGTATTTAAACTGCTTATTTTCGATACGTACGTAATGTATGAAACATTGCAAGATCACACCAAACGACCAAACATCAGAAAATATAATACTACCTAAGTTTGAAAGATTTTCCAACGTTTAAGTTTAAATGTTTTCAGTACACAAAACTGTAAACCTGCATGTCTTTCCTGATCCCTCTTTTATTTTTATATGCAATCCAACCTCTGGATCATATTCCAAATTTCCAAACAAACCTATGGAAGCAGATAACCTTTCATCCCTGCTGCCTGACGGAAAATGCACAAGCTCATTTGCATAAAAATATATGTGCCGCAGCACAACCACTGCGCCTACATAAAACTACACACAACATATTTCATCCCATAAATGCAATTCAGTCTGACAGGCTGGCTGTGGAGCCACGTTGGGAGATTCGTAAAAAAGAAAGTCTATAATGTTTCAATCCATTTTTTGCATCTCAGACGAAGGAGCTTCATCCATACTTCACTTTACTCGAGTTTCAATGTTAGCTGAATTTGCACATAGATAGCATTCGGAAAAACGATGACGCAAGCGAGCAGCAATTTGTTCTACTGGAATACTAGCAATATTTCTTGGGAGCTGAGTGGACCTGTAACCCAGACATATGCACAGAACGTACGTATATGGTAGACTCTATTAAGCTCCGTGTGCAAGAATATGTGAACAAGCACGACCGCAGGAGCTCCACCAACCAATGCCAACTGAATGCATTTTGTTCCCACTAGCGTAACCTAAACCTAAACTAGAGCTGAAGTTTCCAACTTTCCTTCATTCTACATGACGGTTCGCTCCATTCTACTTTCTCGTCGTTGGTTTTAGCCGTGACACACTTTCGAGGCCCCGTTTTCTGCTGGAGAAGCGTCGTAAAAATTGATTGACCTACATTTTGGAAGACATCAGGAAAGCAGGGAAGTGGAATTCTATTCTATTTAGTGTTAGAAAGGCACGGCTAAATTTCATAAATATATAAAACATAGCTATGATCTTCGTGAACATTACCTTCCCATTTTCACAGTCGATACTGTAGTGTGCTGCATGTGTACAGAAAAATTGGACTATGAAGGTAAAGAGCAGCATGACAAACATCCTTCCTTTGTTCCATTTTTCATATGTATCCATTTCCCGTATACTAACAAAATTACCTACACATTTGGATATTATAATGCTTGCTAACTCCCACTCACACTCCCAACTTTAACATTGCATTGAAGAGATTTCTACTTTCGTGGGGATCTGGGCTGATCGTATATAAATGTAGTTAAGGACTTTCTTCTGTTGCTTTGTTTTTATCTAATATCGTTATTCTCCACCACATGAGCACTGGCCATCCTCTATGCACCTCAAGCTGTGTCCTTTATCATACATTGCAATCCTTATAAAACGTTGAGTTAAATAGGCACAGCCATGCACTTTGTTGCCATCGTCAGCGTCAATTGGAAGAGAGGATAGCGAGAGAAAGAACAGAGGAAAGTAGACGTCCTTATGTTTTATGTATTTTCAAGGTGGCCTTGGTTTTCACTCGGTTGGATTGGTTGTTTTCTTCGCTCCTGTTACTATTTGCTTTCTCCATACAAAAAGTAGCAGACGTGTCGTTCATTCGTTAATAGTAGACTTTACTTACTTGCACCGAAACATTTATTTTTGTGTACTGTTATTATTAATACAGTTAGTAGAGTGTGTGCTTCTTAAAGTGCTCTAGTGCTTCACAACTAAAGCCAATAATATTCCTTTTTCACTGTCATATTGGGTTCTACATTCTTTTTAGTCTTCCCGAGCCCTTTCACTAGTTGGCACACTCCTTTTCCTCTTTCCTCTCTGTCCGTGTCACCGCACATTTTTAATTGTAGTTTTATTCTTTCTTGTGCCTGAAAGCATCTTTATAGTAATTGCTGCAGTATTTCTTTTCTCGTCCTCAAACTTACCCACTCATCTTTACACTGAAAGACTCGAGCACAATAATATTTGTATCTGATAGTAGGTCAGATTTTAACACACTTGGCACTCATTTCTACTTAATATATGTAAGAAATTTGTATATAAATAGAAATTATTAACCGGTGTTCCTTAAGAAAAAAAAATTATATAGATCGATACATATCCGGCCCCGAAATTCTTCATGAGAGTGTAAATACGTAATTCTAGTGCAGTGCTATTAATATGGATATCTGCATTTAATCTTCTAGATTGGAAATACTGGAAAAACCGGCACTTTTTTATTGTAGAGGTAAGACATTTTATACGAAAATCAAAATTTTCATTTAATCAAATCTGATGCTTTTTCAGCTGCACAGAATACTCCATGCATCCATTTTCTGGCTTCATAGTATACCAGAAATTTACCAGAAACCGAAATTTGTATGGACTTTTAGGCAGGATGTTTTAACTCAGTTTTAAGACAGGAGTGAATATTAAGTAATTTAAGCGCAATTTACTAATGTTTGTCCGCATAAGGTACAAAAATACAAAGTTAGTAGTACGAAAGTATCTGTAATACATAATATAATATACATGAACAAGCAACCTTTTCTTGTTCTTGTTTATTCTTTGGCTTTTTGTCTTTCCTCCAGTTGTTTCGGTCAACCCGGAATATTTTATTCCACAAAATTTTATTAATTTAATAGTGTTCAACGACCCCAGCGTTTGAAAGCTGTTGAAATATGAATAAGATTGGCAATTTTGTGAGTAGGTTTAAAGAATTCTGAGACAAACACATTTCCAGTGAGCAAAGCAATATGAATTTTGTCTCTGAACATACCAACATGATGAAGGATTCCAAATTGTATTAAAGTTAGTAACAATAATTTGTAGTAAGCAAGTTTAAGAAAGTTAAAACTAATTTCATAATCCTTACAAGAAGGAGTAAGGTAGTTATAATAATATTCGGTGTGATAAGTTGAAACAAGCTACTGAATTAAAGCTTAGTTGCTCATCCAATTAAGCACTACCACAGTAAAACATCTTAAAGTACGATGACGTAAATTAGCACCGTATTATTTTCTTCTAAAATATTAAACTGCAGACATAAATTCCTCAGCAAGTTCCGAACTAAAAATTCAAGAGCATTCAGGGAGCTAGGAGTTTCTTCCTAAATAATTCCAGCAGGAGTCGGCACACTTCGGATTGGTGGACTGGGTCCGCGTTACTCTCTTTCTTGCTTTCATGAAAATAGATTCTTACCATATTACATTTTCCCTTTCCTTTCACGTCCCTCATGCAGTCCTCAACCTTTCCCAGGATTTCCACCACGAAAAGCGAAACGCAGTGCATTTCATTGCAATGTTAGCCATTATAAAAGAAAACCGAGAACCACGTAACTTCTGCAGAAGACGTTTCTGCGTGTTCCTTTCGTTTACTAAGCGGATTTTTGCAAGTTATTACCCGCATATCAGACTTGAGCGCGCAATGAATATAAGAATGGGTTTGGTCAGGAATAAATAATAACAGCCATTTTCGTCTACCACCGTTACCTTTTTCACATTCGGATGCTTATGCTTTCCTATTTCTCCACTCATGAATCTAAGGAGAACCTATTTCTTCCTTTTCTGGCGGATATATGCAAAAGAAAAATATCCTCGTTTCATTTCTATCAAAAGAAAAACAAACCCAGAAAAAAAGCCGTGTATAGTATTTTTTTGCAAATTAGGAAATGCCAGCAAGCACCGAGCTTTGAAACGAGTAATAAAAGTGAAAATAACATCAAGGGGATAAAAAAAAGTTGCATAACTGAGATATATTAGAATGTTTTTAGATAAACTAAGAATTTTATTTAGAAAACTCTGCTCATTTTCAGAGAGCTTTTCCTAGTCAGGAAAATGGCCGTAATAAACAGTCACTATTTATTTGGTAACGTAGAGTTTTCCATAGGTAAACGCTATCATAAAAATCCACAAACGACACTGCTTACCCGACTTACTTTTCCAAGTGACGTGTTTATTTATATTGATGTACATAAGTATATATATTTATATTCAAATCGTTTATAGAAGAATTGCCAGTCTTAAAATAGATTATAAAAGTGTAAGAATATTTAGGAGAAGTAGAGTAAAACGTGTTCTCGCATATATACATAATATTTAGTATATATGGACACAAATAAAAATATAAACTCTCTGTTGTAACTGAGCAGACTGATGTGAGCTCACTGCTCACTCATCTCTCCTCTAGTTCGCTTACGTCAGGAAAGGTTTTGGAGGAAAAAAATGTAGAAAGCGACCAAGCAAAATCCATATACATAAGAAGCTCACGTTCATGTCGCTTCTCCGTTGTTGTGTCTGCGTAATTCCCGTATCCATTCATGACAATGACGATTCAGTTGAAACCTCCTGAGCAAAGAGATAGAGAACTAAGCTAAAAAGCTAAAATATCAGTGCTGCTGCAGAGGATAAAAACGTTTTGGAAGGAAAAATAATGAAGTAGAATTTCGAAAAGGAGAGAGGAGAGGACACACACGATCTCTCTGTTTATCGTTATTAGCAAGAAAGGTATTACTCAGAGAGCCAGACAGTTGCCAGAGAAAATGTTATGTTGCTGATCTGTCTTTATTTTGGCTCTCTTCTTGCCTCTTGGCTGCAGTTAAGTGAATAGGGATTTTCATTTCGATCTTGGCTTTCTTGGATATTTGCTGTGGGATTTCGAGCATCCCATATATTCACGGACACAGAGACAGAGTTGTTAGGCAGCATTAGATCACACAAGGAGTGAACTGAATCCTGATTTCTTTGGGGGAAATCAGCTGCACCCTTGATCCTGGTAGCCAGATGCTAAATGTTATTGAAGTTTATTGGGCTCCTCGTGAGCGTGAGCGTATGTGTGCATGAAAAGAATGTGTGTGGAAACAATCAGTGTTTAAAAGGGTTACTCCAGTGTAAGTAACTGGAATGAAATTTCGAACACAATACTTTATCAGAATGCGTGAATTAAATCACTTACTACGAGTGTTTGATTGCGATTTTAAAATTCCATGAGTAAGTGTGACGACAAGTCGAATCAACTTTTCTTCATGTTTTATCGTCTTTGCATTGATCAACATTAATGCTCACATGGGCTAAACACCTTACGGTAATAATACCGCTATTAGTGTGTTCAACGTTAATAAGGACGTTAAAATGACACAAAGGTCATAAGCAATATTGTGCATAGTATGAATGAATGTGTGTGAATGTGCACCTATATAATTATTCTGTTTCAAGTTTCAATTCAAGAGTAAATGTGCATACACGAAACTGAAGATTTTTTAGTTGTACTAAAACAATATGCTCTCAAAATATAACATAAACTTGAAAATTTTAGAAGATGTGTTTGTAATTTATAGTAATTCTAAAAAGGAAGATTAAAACTTGAAAACTTGACTGGCTGCACTAAAAAGGAAAAAGTTTGGAATGGATGCGTTGCAGTTCTACTCGGAATTCTTTTTCTTCCTTTATTTCTGGTGGTGGTGATCATGGAATCTAAATTGGAATGGACTCAGGATTCAAGACGATGTTAGGGATACAACTGTGTGCAATTCGGTTGATTGGCATTAATTAAATATTTACCTTAAATTGTTCGGGCGCATTGATTCGGTAAGATAATCGGTAGAAATCACACCTTGTAAACCTATTAATCTTTCAAGCTTTAGCACCAGTTTACGTGAAAAATAATTATAACACCGTTGAACCATTACAGTATCGATCTCGTCAGATTCACTAAAATGAGTAGCCGGTGGTCAAAGCATCAAAATGTGGGGGATTGCCAAACATGTTTATGCAGAATTTCTCATCAAAAGACGAAACCAGAAGATTCCGACGAGGAATCGAATGGTTCCAGCGGAGGTAAAACAATAATCTTTTTGGACATATTAAAATGTGATTTTACTTATTACATCAGTTACAGTTTATGTAACATATCTAATTAGAGACGAATATTTTCCCCACAGAATTATGTGATCCTCAAATGTCTTCCCAACTTCTAAATACTTTAAAATCAATGAGAGAGGATGAATCATTATGTGACGTGTGGCTGTGTGTTGGTACATCTTCTACTAAGTTTCCAGCTCATAAGATTGTTCTGGCTGCTGCGTCACCATATTTCAGGTAAATGTGTACGAAACGAAACCTTTTCCGTTCAACATGCTTACACAGAGCTTAGGTCAATGTTCATTAGATATTGTAATTGTGAGTAATCACATTTTTAAAAAGGACAATGGCTGTAAAATTTATTTTGGAAATTATATTACAGAAAAATGTTTAGTTGCGGTTTGAGAGAAGCCCAAAATGGAGAAGTAAACTTTCATGATTTACAAGGCGATGTATTAGAATCCGTGATAAATTTTGTTTACACAGGAAAAGTTCAGGTAAAGAATTTTTTATTTGTAGCGAATGGCCAACAAGAAACTCCTGGATATTTTTCAAAAGATTTTGGTTTGTATTTCTAGATTGATGAAGGAATAGTTGACGGCCTACTTGACGCAGCAGATTTACTCCAGCTCCCATCCCTGAGAAATTTATGTTTGTGGTGGTTGACAAATAATCTTAGCGCATCCTCCTGCCTGGGTATTTTTGTGTTAGCACAGATTAGATCTCATCTTGACCTCGCGGAGAAGGCGAAAGACTATGCCATTTCCCATTTCGGGGAGGTGATGGATGAAGAGGAGTTTCTCCATTTGGCTCCAGAACATCTATGTACTTTCTTAGAGTCTCCTTACTTAGCTTGTGATGACGAAGGACAGTTATTGAAAGTAAGGATTACATAATTGAATACTGCGTCTACGCTTTCCATCTCGCTGCTTGATACTGTATGGTTAAATGAAAAACGTCATTGTTTGTTATTCCCAGGGTCTATTAGAATGGACCAGTTATAGCGCGGAGAAGAGAAAGTCATCCCTTAAGTCTTTCCTAGAAAAAATTAACCTTGAATTAATAGTGCCTCAAGTTCTAATAGAGGTGATTCAGCATCCAGTCGTTGCAGCAGATGTTATCCTTGAAAGTCAAGTTCGGGACGCGTTGACGAACGTTCTCTCGAAAAAGTTTGATTCAGTTCAAGACGAAGAAAATTCTTGCCAGCCAATCGCACTACGCTGCTTCCACTCCGCAGATGTAAGAAAGAAGAAAAAACTGTCTTAATTTTAATCTTAATATTCACCTTACGTTCGTAAAAAGTTAAAGGTCAAAAGGACGAGAAAAATCGGTGGGATATTTTTGGAACTTAAAATTTCTTTCTCGTTAGGTTATATTTGCAATTGGTGGCGAATCACAAGGTCAAAGTCTGAGCAACGTGGAGTGCTTCATGATGGGTTATGAGGGTTGGAAATGCAGCATTCCAGTACCATCAAGTTCCAACAAAGACTACGCCGAAATGGCTATAATCCCAACGATGAAGCAGTGTCGCTACTATGCAGCAATTGCCACACAAGATTACAATGTCTACATTATTGGAGGACAAGATTGCGGATTCGGATTAAATATCGTAGAAAAGTATGACGTACTCCGAAATCGATGGGAAAGGTTTGTTAAATAATTTAAAATATCAAAAGTTGAGGAATCTCAGAAGATCTTAGCTATAAATGAAAACAATTAAAATCTTCTGGAGGCTTGTTCGTTGACTAATCATAAGTTATATCAACATCAATTCAAAACTCATCCCTTGTTTTTATTTCTTGAACAGCTTGAGTCCACTTCCGATCTCAGTTCATGGTTGCGGAGCCGCCTTTGTTAACTCTAGACTTTATCTTGTGGGAGGAAGGAGTTCCAAACAAAACGAGAAGAGAGTTTGGGTACGGAATAAATTACATTTTAAACTCCCCACGTCTATTCCTGTAATTTCATACAATTTCCGATTGTTGTTGATAGATATACGACGAAAAGTCGGACTGTTGGAATGAGACTGCTTCAATGAGATATCACAGAGCGCACGTGGCAATTGCCGGATTTAACGGAGAACTGTATGCAGTCGGTGGAATTGGTACATAAGCAATTTATTTTTTGCATGTATTTTGCAAAAAAAAAACACATTTTGAAGCTATGAACTCTTTTACAGGAGGCTTAAAAGAAAATGATGATGGATTTCTGTCGACCGTGGAAAAGTTTGATACGTTAACAAATACTTGGTCGGTTATTGCTCCAATGCATGAGGAAAGAGCTTTTCATAGCGCATCTTCCATCGATTGTAACGTTTACAGTTTGGGAGGTTGTAACGGAAGAATTTGGCTTCGAACTGTGGAACGGTAAGTGAACGGTTTAAAATAAGAGTATCTGCAAAATTTTGTTAGAAACTGACAGAAACATTTTATATTGACATTTTTTTCTACAATTATTTACATTTAGATTTGACACGATGTGTGGGCAATGGTCCAAGGTTAGTAGTATGAGCATACCCAGAAGCAGCTTCGGTGTAACAACGACTAACGGTCGCATCTATTGTGTGGGCGGGTACGATGGCGTACATTTTTTGAATACTGTGGAAAAGTACAATCCTAGAACTGACAGGTACAACATTACAAGTGAAATTTTAAAATTTTAACATTCTAGTTCCGTTTTGAACTAAACCTTTCAATTTATGCTCTTTAGGTGGCATTGCGTGCATGCCATGCAAATAGACCGTTATGGTTTAGCAGTTGCAACGGTCAACATTCCACTCAGGTCTCATCTCTCTTCAGCCGACTTTTCCTGACCGCAATTATACTGGGAATTTGGTGATCGTATCGAAGAGATATTTTCTCCGAGTGTGGAATTTCCACCCTCCTTTCCATCATGGGATTTACAGGGGCCTTCAGACAGCAGCCAAACGCGGTCTTCGTCTAATTATCAAAAGGGAGATGACTCACCGGGTGGCCCTTCTTCCTCCTCCTTAATTAAAGGCCGAAGGCGAACTAAACGTACGAATCGACTTATCAAATATATGATTTACCTTAGCTGTGTCCATGATCCAAGATACATCTGAACTTGTCGATAAGCAAGAAAAGGGTGCTGCATATTTCTAGGTACTCACAATCACACTACAGAATACATAAATAAACACATACATAACTCGCCACTAAAATAACGTTTTACAATATATAATATGGATTGCCTGACATAAACGACTAGTTGCTACTACACCGTACATCATTATCCTAATCGAGAACCTTGTAGATAGCAATTATATTTGTCATACTACCACAGATCAAATTCTAGATTATTAATTTATTTTATGATAAATAATCTTTCTCGTTACATCAACCATTCGTAGACAAGGTACTACTGTCAGTCAGTGTTTTCATTTTTTATTACCCAATATCACACTACTGCATTCGACAGTTATCAGTTAACGACAAAAAATTCATGAAATTTTCTCCCATAAACTAGGTATCATTTATTATAATATTTCTTCTCATTAATCGTACTTGTACTGTAAACAACACTGCCAAAAATTATAATAAGGATTTAAATTGGTTTAATGTATTCGATGCTAAAATTGAAAATCATATTGCAGGAAAGAATCCTTGGAAAAGTAAAATGGCTTCAAGAGATCGAACTGTTAAAAATAAGGTAGCGTTGGTCTCGTTCATCTATGGATCTATAAAAAATATTACTATTTAAAAAATGATATCACACGCGGACACGACATACGAATGCCACTTATCTCCTTCGTATTATCCTGATAATCATCTCAAAACTCTCAAAATTGATTATTGGAAAATTTCCAACAGTGAAAAAGTAAAGTTAACCTTTCATTTCATCAAGTATTTTTATTTTGTTGTGGTGCACCTAATTAAATCATAATATGTGCCAAACTGCTGCGACCCACACCACCATATTTTACTAACTAAAGTGGAAGACATTTAAACTTAATGAACTCACCAAACGCATTATTCAGCTGAGCCATTTGAGTGCTTTAAAAATATGTTCATTGCATTTTAGTAATTACGTACGTGCAGCTGGATATCTCAGTAGGCAGATAATTTTTATTGTCTTCATAAAAAGTGTTCACCAAGCAGTGCGTGCTTAAAGGTTTACATTGAAACAATATTTTTCTCTCTCCCGAGTGAAGGTGTGAACGTGAATTTTATTATTTTCGAGCGGAAAGTCGTATGCATGCAACAATGTTAGTTTAATCGTTATCGTTAGTTGTAGTGATGTGCTATTGCTGTCATTTTTAGACTTCTTAAAATAAGATAATCTACGTACGCCACATCACTGATTGCATTGCCGTTAGGTTTGAGGTTGTTGGTATTGACTGATTGATGAATTCAATGTTTTATCAGAAGGAAGGCAGGTCAATATTATTTTTATCACACTCATTCATCATTATCTAAACAATTTTCGTGAGTTTGTAGTTTGTGTACCACTCAAAAATCTTAACACATGCATACTTTTGTCTACTCCAACGGATATAAACTTCTCTTCTTCTCTTTCATCCTTCTTTTTTATTAGCCTCATCTACATAAATAGACTATACGTAATTATGGTTCTTCTTAAAGATATATACGTATACAAAGATATATACATATTATATGAGCATACCTGTTCTGGTGACAGGTAAAGAGTTACATATGTACCTGATCTAAAAAGAATACATACAAATCGTCAGAAAGCTTTTTGTTCGTACAAAAGACTATGTCGCGAGCGATATGGTTTTTGTGCGACAAAAAGCGACGTGATGATAAAATGAAACCTATTAGAAAACGCAGAGCGAAAATATACTATTACACAACATTAATACATATTATCGATTAAATAAGCTTATTTACAGTAGTAATTTTTATTATTTCGAAAATCAACTTTTCTTCCAATAATCCTAAATTTTCTCTGCTGCTAAAATTTAAAATGGTGCTAAAAAGCATGCGTGCGTACTTAAAGGAATGTTTTGGTCCGATTATATTAATCAGTTAATTGTGTGCTATTATTTACTGATTATTAAAATTAGCTCATTTTATGAAAGTGTGGATTTAAGCGTGAAATGGGTACGAACGAATTATTTTAGAATGCTGTTTAAAATGGAGGTGAAGCAGCTTTAATGCGTATGTCTGGTTTTGAGTGAGTGCATCTTAAGGATGAATTGAGAAAAACGAAATGAAACTATTTTTTTCTTTAAGAATTAATTTTTTACATTGTCAGCCAATAACGTTTGAGATTTGAATGGTACACTGTGAGATGTATGATGTATGAGACAAAAATAATGATGAAATATGTGTGTGATGAAATTTAATGTTGATAGTGTAAAACGTCAAATTGTGATTGAGAATTTTCTATGAAGTAATGTTTTTGTTGAGACGACTCCAGGGTTTTTGTTCTACATTCCAACACCTATTTACAAACTATTATTACGTCTTTATTTTAATTCGAAACTGCCTTGCTTTTTGCATCCATTCATGAAATATTCATAGTAGAATCTTATAGAATCAATAACAAAGCAAAATATTTTAAAGGGTCTCTTTAACTGAAATAGTTTTTCATGAATTGTTCAGTTACCCTTTGCGAAGGCAAAATATAATTGCTCTATGAATAAGCAATGTTTCAGTATGTCAATTCTGTGATTCTCTACAATGTAAGGTGCTGAAGTTATAGTGTAGTAAGGTTTGTTACCTCTATATAGAATATGCCGATAGAATACACCTTTTCTAATCTACGGATAAAATTACACTACATTTACATTTAGACTATTATAGAAATAATTAATCATGCCTTTCACACTTGCCCATTAAGCAAAAAGTAATCTGAAGCATCACACATCTTTCTCGCTCTTACTTAACAAAGTAAAGTGCAGCTCTACCAAATATAGAAATTCATAACCACTTTTGGCCCAGTTGTTGTCATCTTATTGTCCGCTTCATTGTTGGCACCTTTAATGAAAAGAGGAACCTGGCACTGGCAGTGTTTTTATTTACTGAGTTAATTAAAAATGATTACAATGCATTTCTGTCTTCCGAAGAAGTGATCAGGAACAATTATCAACATTAACAAGGGACACAATTTATTATGATTATGTAAATTGGTCCTTTCGAAAAATAATAAATCATGTAGGCACACGCATAAATTTTTATGTTGTTACAGCGTGATCATTTTATGGAGCATACCTACTGTGTGTGATGGGTACATTGTACATGGATTTCGTTTGATGGAGCAATTAAATTTTTAGAGGTTATCTGTCCAAAAAACTACAACTTCTATAATTTAGTGCGGACAAAGTAGTTTTATCGCCATTGGCTATCGTGCTCTCATTGTTATAAGCAAACAGTGCATAAGGCCACATACGACGATTGTCAAATTAAAACAATGAATACATTTTTCTCCTTCTTTATTGCATGTTATCCAACTTTTAGTTTCGACGTTCCGTATTTACCTCGTGCTTTTTTCTAATTGTGTACACCATGTAATAACAAATAATTAGCGTCATAAACTTGTTGTGATATTGACCAAAAAATAATCAAGAATATATCCGTAAAAGTATGTCTAGTTTCATTTTCTATAATATCCATGTCCGTTGGTGGAGACAATTGCCGACAAAAAGTTTATTACTGAGGACGATGATTTATATGTCGTTTTAGGACTGACTAGGAGATCATTCAACATGGTGACCTAATGAAACGACATGACATAACGAACTAAACATGCACAAGTACAAAAATGTTCAACTTTTGTATGACCATTGTCATTGTCATGTTCTATTGATTTTCTAACGACTTTGTTATTATCATATTGTTCAGTTCCGTGCATTGATTATTTTTGTCGGCCGAATCTCAATAGCGTTTATATAAATTATAATTTGACCATGCATTACATCCAACTGTTTTATTTTCCACGTTATCAAAATTTGATTGATTCCTTTCCAAAAGAAATGCCCATCGCTAATTTAAACTTTAATCCTTCTTGTCCTCTTATGCACAATTTCTTACAATTGTTTTTCCGACCGAATAAATATTTAATATTTTGCATTCCATTTGTAACAAGCAATGGCAAAAAATTGCAACATTATGGTCCGGTCACCAATGTTTGCTTTATACTGACAGTAGAGGGAGCGGAATAGTACACAAAGGTTTGCGCTTTCAGCTTTATAGGCAAACATTTTTGCTCTTGTCCCTCATTATCGTTATGATGAAACTTACGTTAAATTAACAGGTGTGAAAAAATAATGCACCTTGATTTGATAACAACATGATAAAGGCAAAAATTTGATCTTTTTTTGGCAGTGTGACTTTTGTCCATGTTTGTGTTTTGTTAAATTAAATAATTATAATTACTTTTTTCTTGAAAAGTAATGAATGAAATAAACGAGGGACAAGGCGTTATTGTGAATAATGATGTGGTAATTCTTGTGAGTCACACGCCACCGCAAACAGCCGCAATTCAGAGTAAGAACAATTTAAGTAAGTGCATTTTTAAAGCTCTCAATTGACCATTATCAGCAACATTGGTCACCTTGTGTGTGCACAAACCAGTATGTGGTCATTTTGTCCATGAAGAAGAGAAGGAAAAGCTGAAAGGGTGTGCTTCATATGTTGATCAATTAATCAGATTGAACGGAACATTCACTACAGAGATTTTTTCTGTCCTGAAGTCGTCCAGTAGGCAGAATGAAGGTATCTAAAGGAAGCGCAAAGGAATAGTGGATGATAAGCTTATACGCAAAAGAACAAAAGTGAAATAATTTGATTCAGTTCAGATCACAGAATGGCGTTTGTATGCATGTATAAAAATCAACCTTGATGTCTCATGAACACTTAAGAGTTAGCTGGCGGACGCATGGACGAATTACGAATTAATGCAGTAACGAAAACGAGACGATGATGCGAAAAATCTGTACTCGCCATTCATTTATTTATAATACATTCCATTCAACTCAATAGGTTCGTCATCACATGCAACATTTTTGCAGGCAGGCAGGCTTGTAGGCAACTTACTTGGTCAATCAGAAGTGAAGAAGTAATTAAGGTGTGATTGTATAAGTTAAAGGCTTGTCGAGGTGAGATGCTGTTGATGAAGGGTATTTGCCATTATATTATTATTATTATTTTATTACGATTATTATTTTCAGCGCAGACGGACTTTTATAAGTATACTTATGTCATATTTTCTGCCCATTTATATGGAAAAGGGGCTCTGGTGAT
>VYYJ01001337.1:0-32282 GCA_021029165.1 Cyphoderus albinus | reverse complement strand
ATTAATGAACAATCCGCTACACTGACTGCGTCAAATATAATTCCTTTCAGTAGAATGGAGCCATGCCGTCTCTGATGGAATGATTTTTGTGATCAGACAAATAAACTACGAATTATAAAACGAAACATCGAATCATATGCATTGCAATTGCTACAAATAAATACTTCAATTTGATGAAAGAGGTGAGGGCAAATGCAGATTGAATAAACTCACCAAACAAGCATGCCTCTGTCTTCTTTTTTCAAATAATTATTATTGATTGAACCCAGTGCCATAAAGCATGAACTGATCACATGCAAGAACTAAAAAACCTGCTATTAATTTTTGTATTTTTTCATATCAATGTTCAAAACGGGGCTTTTCTGTAAAATATGTTTGTATATAATTTTACAAAGTAAGTTTTAAAGCTGGTAACATCATTTGTGAAACATTTACGCTATATTCAGACTTAATTCTTCAAATACATTCATACACATCTAAATTTTAAAGTCTTTAAAAAAACATTTTAGGATTTATTTGCGTTTTGAATCTCTTTTTGCACCTCCGGTGTCGGTTTTATCAGACCGTTGCATTAGGTATTTGGGGCAATAAGCAATGAATATACATAAATATGTAATATGCATTCGGGAAATTGGGTAAATCACATTAATCGTAGTAATCGTATTAAGATATGAAATTGGCAACCCAGAAATTCAATTCAAGAAACACGGATTTTTCATAATTTATGTAATTCTGCGCCATGGTGGTAATCACTGGATATCATATCATCGACCTCGACCACTAACATTGACTGACTGTGCCAATGTTTAACTCATTTGAAACACTAAATTTGCATGCATAATTATACAAGTTAAGTGCTAAATGACATTCTACGCTAAACAAACATCGCCAGTGAATTTTCCCCCGAAAGTTACTACATTTGAAATTTTGAGCCAACTGTTTTGTTCTATCCTTTGCTCCCTGATCAAGACAGGGTTCTTTTGGCCCTGGAAGGATATCTTGCTTTCATTCAATCTAGAAACACAATTGGACCCTAAATATTACCAGCAACACATTATTCGGATCACTCAACCAGGTATTTCGCTTTTGTAAAATACTTGCGTGATTTGCTATAGGTCAAGGTAGATTACCGTTCATTTGTTGTCCATTGTAGTCTAAATAAATAGTACAAATTCTAGCCGTGGTTATGAAAACAACTGAATTGGGCAACAATCCACCTCTTCCGTGATGTCTTGACGGGGTGAGTGACACTCCAACCTGATTTACAAAAGTGTCTTCAATGCTGTCTTGGGTAGCGTTTCATAGTTACATACAATGGATAAAGCGAAATGGAATCGTCCCAACTGAACTCTCAATTTGTGTCAAAATAATGTCTCAAACGGTAGTGCAACATATTATGAAGAGATATGTAGCTACAGACTATTTCCCGCATTAGTAACATATCGTAGGATATAGGTATTTCACGTCTTTAAGTAATTACAGTTTAAAAGCATCATGGCCCAGTTTATATTTTTTATGGATGGTGACAATCCAAATTATCATCTAGAACGTGGTCTAAGAGCATGTATTTACCGGTTCTTCCCCCCTTTCTTCTTGCATTTTAGATAACCAATCTGAAAACTTTCAGTCTGCACTCTGCAGGACTTTTGGTTTTTGAAGCAGGGGGACCATTTTGGCTAATTAATGTATCTAAAGTTTTGTTTTTAAAATCCTCATGGCATTAATCCAGTGAGAGGAATATAAATATGTACGATATGCTCCTCTGTGCTAATAAAAATGAAACCATGAACTCTTATTACTATATCCATATCTATTGTGCATCGCTTTCTATCCGGTTTACGACCATAGCTATGGGAAGCCATGTTATTGCTCCATGCTTAAAATATGACATAAGAAAGGTTGATGGCCGAATGACAAGACTTTCATTGTTCACTTTAGGACGATTCGTGTCTTATCTTGAAATAAATGAAATGCAACCGAACCTTCACTCCACACTAATTTTTTCATGCTGTCGGCAAACGCTGACGAGATGCATAATTAAGAGTTTTATCCAACACTTAAAACACTTACCTGTCACTGCCATCCTCGTTTCCTCCATTCGTCCTTGCGGCTTCTGAATCTCCTAGTGAGTTGACGCCATCAATGATTACTGTAGCTGCTGCTGACAAGCTAGTAATTGTTTGGAGTGGAGCTGATGTCACAGACGTGGTCAGGAGAGACCCTTGAGGTAATGTCACTAAATTTTGACTCGCCAGTTGCTGATTTTCAGCAGGGCTTGGAACAGTTGGTGCTGAGGTGGACTTAATAGCAACTGGTTGCTGTTGACCTAAAGGCTGAGTTTGTTGTTGTGATGCCGACTCTGTTGAAGTTCCTATACTTCCGTTAACAATCGCAGTTCCGGGGTCATTATTACTACTTTGTAGCGGTAGACCAGTAGACGTGGGCATCTGTTATGTAAAAGAAGACAGTGTTTATTACATACCGGCAATTTGTGATTTGACCATTTTTTAAACGAATTGCTGTAATATATGACACTGACCTGCGCTATACTTTGAGAAACTATAGGCATTGTATTATGGACTGACTGTATGCTTGGCAAATTTTGTGCAACACTCCCTTCTGGCTGTGTGACTTGCATTTGCTGCGGAGGATTCTGATAAACATTTTGCTGAGGTTGTTGAGGTGGCAAGTTCACTTGGGTTGGAACCTGCTGGGGTTGCGAGGGTTGCTGTTGTTGGGCAGACTGAGTTGGCTGTTGTTGTTGTTGTTGAATTATTTGCTGCTGTCCTTGTGACATGGACTGCTGAGCCTAGACAAAGTAACAAGATTCATAACTGAATACCTCCTTGAATTACATACTTTCTCCTTTATGTTCAAAAACCGCTTCTCTAGATACAATTTACAAAAGGTCATAAATTAAATTAACAGTAAGCAGATTTCTTAATTCTAGTGTCTCTCCAGGCAACAATTTTTGGCCGAGCAAGCTACCTTTAATTTTTAAAGCACTTAATGGGATTTTGGCCTTAATTTAATTACTTGTTTGATAAGCTTCTTTTTGATATTGGCATTGCTTTCCATTCATACAAGATTTATGCTAAAATGTTACGGCGGGTTAAAAATACCTACCAACTATTTTAATTATGAACTAAAACTAACAGAACGGTTAGTAGACAAAAGGTTAGATTAATCATGAAATCTAATTAATTTAGATCTAGCTTTTTCATTTATGACGGTTATTTCGTAAGCGTAATAATAACATTTAAAATTCTTCCGTTAAACATTCATGATTATTAAATAAAATAAAAGTACCATTTGTGAAGATATAAGGTTCGATTGGTTCTGAGGTGGCATCATCTGCTGCTGTGGTACCACCACGGGGTTAGATTGTGGTTGGTTGGTAAATTGTTGCATCATTGGTTGTTGCTGCTGCGTTTGAAAAAGAAAGTTGATTTTAAAGATGTGTAGTGATGAAAGTGTCAATGTATTTTTAAATAATCTATTAACAAGATTGTACCATTGATGTCGGATTTGTGATTGTCTGAGGCTGCGATGGATAGCTAGATTGCTGCGGCATTTGCTGCATCATGTTCTGTTGCGGCATATTAGTAGGCTGCTGTGTAATCATTCCTTGCTGCTGCTGCTGCTGCATTATGCCTTGAGATACGTGAGGTGTTTGGTTTACCATTCCACCCATTTGCGTACCCTGACACTAGAAACAAATCATTAAAAATAATTTGTGAATGAAGTCAATCTGATTCAATATGCATTCTGGATAAATTTTGTTCCGAGGTGCAAGGGTAAAATCATTTAAATTTAGAACCAAGTAACCATGATATGCTATACATGGCTTGGCAAGCAATTCTTGGCAAGAACCCCAACACATACCATTTAGAATCACCAAAAATATTAGTGAATTAAACAAGACGTCTTTATCGTACCGAATTTCATACACCTTGTATTTCAAACTTACTTGCAACATTTGCGGCATCATTTGGGGTTGCGTCATGATCGGCTGTTGTGGCGCGTTTGATTGCGGCTGTTGCGATACGATGGGTTGTTGTTGTTGTTGAGGTGGCATTCCCATCATTTGCTGATGGTGCTGCTGCTGACCAACAATTTGACCTTGTTGCTGCATCATTGTCTGATTTTGAATTACTGGTGGTGGTTGCTGCATCATGGTCTGAGTAGGTTGCTGCATATTCATTTGCATCGTATGACCCATCACTTGTCCTTGTGCATTATAGATACCTTGTGCTGCTTAATAAATAAATCAGATTAATTTTATGATTCTTAACTGGTAGATTTTTGTTTTATTTCAGTAATTTGAAGGGTTGAATTCTTACTCTGACCAATTGGTTGTTGGGGCTGCTGCATCTGCTGAACAGAATGTTGACTAACTCCAACATTTGAAGGGTTCATCTGTTGAACATGCACTGGTTGTTGGAGTCCAGGCATATTCTGCATCATTACTCCCGTTTGATAACCCTGGGGTTGTTGCTGGTGCTGTTGTTGCGGTTGTTGTTGTGTGGAAGCATTTTGGTAAACTGTGCCGTCCGGAAGAGCCTGCGAAGAATTCTGCTGACTTGACATCACTTGCTGCTGGGTAGTGGTCATCATTTGCGGCTGTTGAGAACTTGGCGGTTGTTGATGTTGAAATTGATTTGGTGAAGGCGTTTGAGATTGCTGTTGTTGCGTAGGCTGATTAATATATGCCGGCTTAGTTAGCATATTATTATGTCCCAAACTTTGATGCTGTTGTGGCTGTTGAGAAACTGATCCACTTGTGGCGGAGTTATTCGTTATATTCGTGGAAGCCGTCATTTGAGCATGTGCTCCATGGGGTAAGCTTTGTGCTGGCATATGCGCTGGCTGACTCGCCTGCACTGGAGCTTGATGTATTTGTGAGGTTGACATTGTTTGAGATAGATGAGGTACCGATGCGTTTTGAGAATTCGACTGATTTCCGATTTGACCCATCGTCTGCTGTGGTTGGGATTGGTTCTGTGCAACAGGAACTGCTGCTGCCATAGGCCTTTGGGTTTGTTGTGGGGCTGTCTGTTGTTGACTTTGTATTGGCGTGGGAGCTACGGGAGCGGTTCGTTGAGAAATTCCTGCAAAATAATGCAAAATCGGGTATTCTTAGTATTAACCCATCCCATGAAAATGTCAACGTTTGTAAAATGTTCTACCTGTCACGACTCCAGTGTTATTGTAATACTGTTGCTGTTGTTGCTGCTGTTGAGGTTGTTGTTGCTGTTGCGGCGGCTGCTGCTGCTGTTGATGTTGTTGTCCTATTGAACTTTGGTAAGAATTTCCACCCGGGGGTATTGCATTGTGATTTGGTAGAGATGTTTGAATGACAGGAGAATCAGAAGCACTGACATTCGAGGCAGGCGCGACATGATTCATGTTTACTCCTGGCATGTTATGACTATGGTTGACATGATAATGCGTTCCATTTCCGTTTGGTAAACCGGAAGGGTTAATTGATCCTTCTGGGTCATGAACTGCATTCTGCAATTGGGACTGAATTGCGTGTTGAGATGGTTGAGTCTGTTGCATAAGACTATAGCCATAAAATTATGTGACATTAAAACTGTTGTTCGATACATCTGGCGCGCAAGAAGTTTCCATTTAAGATAAATAAGCAAAATGTGTGTAGCCTCCGATCGTTTCATCAAATTAAAGAATATAGAAAGTTATTCTTCTCAAAGTCTCCCTCTCCAAAACGGTTAATAGGAAAAGGAACTAAACATTTTTACCAACCAAATGTACATATAACGATATAACCCAAAAATGTTTCCCCAGTCGTGAACTGCGCAGACATTTTTTATCTCATTTTCTACCCCTTAAACCGACCACCCAAAACACCTACATTAAATCAAATCATCAAAAAATAGCATGAGCCGCTTGCCCTTCACAGTTATTCATCACCTCATCTCAACCTCCCATAGAGATAACCTCACATCCAAACTCCTCAAAAAATACGAACCCTCACACCTAAACCTCATCTAAAAGTACAAGTTTTACTCTGAAACCGTATCGTATTCGTATTCTGCGCAGATCTTGATGCTAATTTTTCACGATCATCAAATGATGATTGGAGGCAAGGCTCGTGCGCAGTTAAAAATCATTTTCTTACCTATAGATGTCTTGAGTCATTGTTTGTTGCTGTGTGTCGGGAAGGACATTAGCATTAGAATTATGCTGCGGTTGAGGAGATGACGTCATCGTAACGTTGGACCCTTGTTGAACATTCACAACATTAACTGGCATTTTTTCCGTTACGACTGACTGAATTGGTGCCTGAATATTGCTTGGGGCCTGTTGAGTCTGCTGAACTGTCTGTTGTTGCTGAGGTTGAAGATGTGGAGGAGTAGTGTCTTTAATTGTCGTCGTCGTTGCCGTATTAGCATTCGTCGTGTGGTCAAAATAATCCATACACATCCATCTTCCTTTCTTGAAGGGCTCTGTACTCACTATTTTGACTACCTTAAACCTGTAAAAATATAATTTTGACTCATCGTTTAAGTTGTTCTTTCTTTGCAAGAAATCTTCATCCTGATTTATGTAGCTCTGTTCAGTAGATCGTACCGATTATGCACTACGTCCTTATCTGGATCAGATTTCTCCGTCACTGGATCATTCATTATTGTGGGAGGGGGAGGAGGTGGTTCACTTGGAACAACGTTAGCGTTAGCGTTAGCGTTACTAACTCCTTCTGGAACAATGGCAAGTCCGTACTGTGAAGATGTCGGAATTACCTATAGTAAATGATTAATTTATCATTTTTGTCATTCGACATATACCACTTATTCTAAAAATCGAAAAAGCATACATACCGGGGCAATGTTCATTGAGCTAGGTGGAGCAGGATTGTAAAATATATCGTTTCTCGTAAAATTGTCGTCATTAGAATGAGCTCCTCGAGATTCACTGGTGTGCCGAGATGCATCTACGATACGAAATTATAATGTTTCAATTTGAATCCAAAAATTCCATCCACATTACATATTAGTACAAATCTTACACAATATACTTTATAGTGTCTTGTTAAAATTTTAGTTTTAAGTCAATAAAAACTTGAAAGTTTAAAATGTTTCTTACCAGTTGCAACATCGGAACTGTCTTCTGTATGAGACTCATCTAAATCATCTGCAGAGTCGTCTCCACCGTCATTACTTGCAGATGAATCGACTGTCACACTAGTTATTTGAAAGGAAGTCTTCTTAACGTTTGATGTAACCGCCAGTGACCCGGTCGCTATCGTTCCATCTGCATTGACAGAGGGTTGCACTGCTGCAGCTTGAACTGCTGTACCGTCACTCTGGGAAGCGACTACTCCTAAACGAATCACGAATATTCATAGCTTTAACTAATTAATTTTTACGATTCGGTTCTCCGAATTCTAGTGCGTTATATTGCTAATAATGTTTTGCTTGCGTTAACATTAGTAAGCAAAGATGAGTAGGTTGATGGTTTTCACTGGTACATCTACATTACCTGCTTCGACAACAGAGGCAGGAACGTACGCAGTGGACGGCGGCGGCAGTTCGGAATTCACTGCAACTGCTGAAACAGTTCCAACCGCTCCACCAATACTGTTTACATTTTCAGCCATTATCAAAAATGGTGCTGCGCAGCTTAGATAATTGCACTAGAACAGCGAGAACCTAATTTTGTTTAAATAAGCGGTTCGGTTTTACGAAATTTTTACTGACTTTTTAACTTTAAACGTTCCTCCGCTACTTAAATGCATAACACATTGTTCGTTCCTCCAAAAATGTCGGGATCGATGGACACACACGGTTTATCGTTTGCTGAACGTTTTACGTTGATCAGTCCCAACGATTGTGCTCTTTACAATTTACTTCTCAAGCTTAAACCTATGCGATTGTTGCGATTTCTATTGCGACCTTATTAGTACAATAATTTCCTGTCTTCGTCCTCTCCTCTTTAAATGGCAACCAGAAGTTTTTATAAAGTTCTCAGTCAATAGAATGTGTCAGTCTTATATGTTGAGAAGCATGTCTGAAACTTCTGACCAATTTAGAGTCGTCGTGGATAAAGTTTTATCAAATCAAAGTTGCCTTTTCTCCAGTCCCTTTTCTTGATTTTGACGACCCGACGTTGGGAACGAACTGATGGCAAATGGCAACAATCTCTTTTGATAGTGTTATTTGTTCCAAGGTCGCTGGACTCCAAGCTGACTTCAGCACAATTCCGACTCGGAGTTGTGTGATATTGCTTTTACGTTATTTTGTAGCAATAGCAAGTCCAAAGACTTGCGATTTGAAGACTTGTTTCTGATATGAATCTAAAAGTTGAAACTGAAGTTGCAGTTGCGACTCCATGAACAACGAAAATCGAACTTTTTCTTGACTACATTCGCTGCATTCTCCATTTAATATTCTTGTTGATATTAAATTGTTGCTTTAATTCTACACCAAAACTATAAGGTTATAAACTTAAATACACAAAACTAAAGATTACATTACTATTGCAATAAATCTTTAATAAAGCAGGAGAAAAAAAAATTAATCAATTTTCTAGAAGTGTAATAATCTAGGTATATCAGCTAATTTAAAGTGTGCGAATAACGATGATTTAATTATGCGTAGACAAGAATAAACGTTTTTGCCTGACGTATCATTATTATTATTATGGATATTTTTAAATCTATTTAAAATTTACACGCTTGTGGTTTAGATTTAATTTTAAAAGACCTTAAACAATTTTCTACTTTTTACATGGTTTAGGTCGTTCCCGATACACATAGGTAACCACATATCCCTCACCTGTCTGTATCATTTTTCCGCATACCAGATATACCATGTAAATAACAATATGACTACGAATCTCTACGACTGCCTTGTACCGTACGAATATGAATATAATTTCCTTAAACCTGATATTATACCATATATTATATTATTTTACTTCTCATTTTACTTTGATCTCAAAACCTAATACCACTTCTACTTCTTCTTATAGGCAATAGTATGCAATGTACAAGTCGGAGTCATAGAGAGAGCATTATAGTATTATTGTAAAAAATACACCAGATATCCTGATGACGACGGTGGTGGTGACTTCAGCGTACTGTACTTTCTATACGTATGTGTGTGGTGGCACTAACTATTATTGGACAAAACAAGAAATCCACTTTTATACGTCTAAAAGCAATAAATGATAATAATGTTTGCAACTAAAAAGGGTAGCGGTTTGCAGTTTGCACCTCCTCCGCCAAGGCGACATCACAATGCATTAAATAACTATGAGCTATCATCACAAAGCCTACAGCTGAGGTTAACGTAGTCAGAGCCAGAGACTAACTGCTTACGTAGATTAGATTAATGCGCATCTTGGCATGATTTGAGCAAGTGCATGAGTTTGAAAGAGTGGTGCTTTGTTTTGGAAAACGAGTAAATATGATTGTCGTGTTTCAAACATAACGCGCAGAAAGAGTAATATGGATTTTGCGTAACGTTGTTGGAAATTGGAAATATGTCTAACACCATGAGTACTTTGTCTACAATTCGTAATTAACATACTGATAATGCATTTTAAGAGCGTTACAGTTTCAAGAGTCGGTGATTATACCGACTGGTTTCTTAATGCATGCGAAAATTAGAGAACTTGAATTTAACCAGCGCCAAAATATGTACGAGTTTGTTCAGCCTTTTCAAGGCTACTCTATTCGCTTAATGTTAAACTGTAGCAGGAAAAGAATTCGAAGTTATTTCTCACTCATCTTCATGCCATGATTTTCGGTCGGTGTTGTTGTGTTATTGTGAAGGCATGTTTATGTTGTACATAACGTTTTTCATGCTATGCTGCTAGTTAAATGTTGAATCTGAACCAATAACCAAATGTAGCATAGTACTGCCAATAGGTAGGTAGTTGTTCGCTGACAATTTTGTGAAATCTTGTTGCGCTTTCTCCATGAGACATCTAACTTTTTCCTCTCAAAATTCTGTGCCGCTTTGTATGCATTTACTAGGCACAAATGTGGAAACAAGCTAACTCCAATGATTGAGCACAAAGTCACGATGCGTCGTTCGTAGTATCTGAAATGAGTTGTAACGTTGTTGTAAGTAAATGTAAACGTTCAAACGTTGGACATATACATACATACATGTAACGTTTAAAAATCCTATAAAACATTAAATCATACCCGGATTTCAAAACAAGTATTGCGGCGAATGAAATGCGATCATCAGACGACTTATATCATGCAATAATATTTTAAAACATTGCATTGCACCCAAAATGAATTTATACTTCCATTACTATTTTCATTAATTAATGTATGTAGTAAGTAGACTTTATTGTAGTAGTAAAATACATTTTAAAAAGTTTCTCAGCAAACAATATTGTACAAAATAAAATAGATAATAATGTACTTGTAAAATATTTGTTATTCCATCAACAAAACACTGGCACATCTCGACAATTTACTCATCTTACACTTACGATTAGCATATTTTAAACGTTTTATGTTTAATATAAATTAATAAATAAAATATGCAACTTACTGCTATAAAGTTAGTTTTCGGATTTCAAAATTATTTTAAGTAGAAGATATGGTAGTGAGAAAAACAAGCAACAATAATTCTCATTACAGGGTAATTTTTATTTTAGGAATCGTCCATAAATGTGTAAATCTTCCTTTTGTCATTACCTCTCGCAGTATAGTTTATATCAAACTTCAAAATGTTTTTAAATGTAAAAAGTAAAAAATAAGTTATACAAAGTATTGTAAAATTGTAAAACGTCAGCATTGTCAGCAACCATACAAGTTATGGAATTGTCTTGTACATTAAGGAACTAAGTGAACGGAAAGTCTGTAAAAAATAAATAGCATAAATAATATTGAACCTCTCAACTGATATTTTGTCTAAAAATATTTCAATAAGGAGTAGCCATGAATTATGAAACTTTTCAATTATATCGTTAAACGTGACATTATAATACATATTACATTTGGCAAACGAGGCTGAAAATGAAGATTTCTGGAATACCATTTATGTATTTAAGATCGAATTGACACGAAATCATTACACAATGTTTACAATTCAAAGTCAGAGTAAAAGTATGACTGAACGTATACTTAAGTCTAAGATTTTCGTGACCATCAACACCATTTATCTACTATTTTCAGCATTAAAATTATTGCAGTTTCATGAGAATTTGCGATGGGTTTTATACAAAATTAAACCGTCTTCTACCAAAAACATTTGTTAAGGAATCTAAGAACTTTCGAGCCGAGTTTCTGTCAAACGTTTGTCTGGAAAATCCATGGTGTTCACTTCTGACACTGACAGCAACATGGACACATTTACTTTGATCAACCTTCAAAATCACAGATTAAAGAATGTTATGTTTATTGATAATGCCACTGAAACAATTAATATATATTACTTTTACCTTCAACAATCTCTTCGGCTCGAGACCGGCTAATTTGATTTTATCATAGATTCTGTTGATCACTTGTGATGGCAAAGCTGCCGTACGACCCAATACCCAAATTGACTCTGTAGAAAGATTTCAAAAACAAAACAATAAATAAAGTATAACAATAACAAGTATTCGAATTTCAATTTTAGCAACATTTGAATATAATTTACTAACCAGCATGCTGCCTTCCTCTGCAGAAGTCCTCACAGGAATACACAACCGCATAAGATTCGTAGTCTGTGTCAAGAACCCAGTATCCATACTCACGGTGTTTTGACGATCCACCCGAAGGGGTAAGAGAAATGGTCATTTTTGCACTATCGCCGTACTCGAAGTTGGCAATTCCATAAGCGACCTGAAACACAATGTTTTATTTCTGTCCTATCATAAGGGTATGGATGTAGAACATTTTTGTCATTTGCATGTAGAGATACAACAAAGTTTAAGGAAAACGATCATGTTTATTATTCCGACATTTCAACTATTGTCACAAAAATACTGTTCAGGGAAATGAGTAAGTAAACCAAAGTAAAAAAATAATCATGAGTTAATTTTTATACTTTAACTATAATTACTCAATAGTGTACTCCGAAATTCATGCAACCAGTCGCAATGCAGAACATTGCAATTAACAAATTAAGTGAATGTTACGTATGAAAAGCAGATTTTGATTACCTTAGGCATCCCACTTCTATAAATCAAAAAAGAAAGAAAAAGTACTTACTTAAGTATTTACCATAATCAAATTTTTCAAAACAAAGTTAAAAGAAAATGATAGATTTTTTTCCAAATCAGTAAACCATTGATTGAATTAATCTTTCATCATGATTTTACCTTTCTTGCAAAGCACTCGTTACAATTGAAATGCGCCCATCATGGTTACTTGTGAAGTCAATTTTGTTGCACCTGGTATTAACTTGAAAGTCTGAATAGTACCTTTCAATTTCATACCATGTCCCCAGGAACTGTAAGATTTCAAAAACGAAACAAATAAATTTTATTTCTTTATTACCTTTTTAAGAATAGGTGATAGTAATTAAGTGGTTACAAATTATTAATATTATTATGTTGTGCTTGTGTTTAACCTTTTCATTACATCCATTAATTTCGCCTAACCCATTTTAGATAATCATTATTTAGATAAACAGTAAACAAGACTAATTGTATAAGTATTTTTCGCACGTGCAAGATAATAAGAATATATTTTGCACGATTACATTATTCTGTGTTTAACCAACGTTTAATATACTTTCACAATATTATACAACTTTATAACCAATGGCCTCGAGAGTTAAATACTGACCTTTATCGGGTAAAAATATATTTTAATTTAATAACATCTTAGAGAATTTGATCTTCCTATCTTTGATACAAACAGAAAATTTAATGCTTGCACAAAAGTAAGGATCACCGCTCTCCGTCATCCCATAATTGGGCAAGCAGGTTTCTCAAAATCCTTATTTTTTCATCAATTCCCGGATCGTTTTTCCTAATTTCAATTCCGTGATCGGTACCGTTGAAGATTTCATAAAAGTATTCATTTCTCTCCGCTTTCACCAAATGATAAAAATCTCCACAACGAAAGCCGTTGCAAATACATATTGTATTGCTTCATGTGAAGAGTAACAAACAACGATACTGTGTTGGTTATTTAACAAAAACGTATGTAGATTATTCTAAAATGGATTGTAAAATTGCGAAGTCTATTACTAATCGAACTGTTCCTCACTTCAGTTTCAGAACAACGATTTTCTTGTTAAGACATACATACTTATCTGACTGCATAAGTAATATGTATTTTTACCTTCTCTGCCTTGAAGTTTTTGAAAACGGGAACCAATGGGCAAGATCCTTCCATTAGAACTTGTCCGGTTACAACGGTCATCATTGACAGAAAGATCAGACCGATCAAATTTCTCCACATTCTCTCCATCTAATAATAAATTCAGACAAAAAATATTTTACTGGTTGAAGACAAACTGGTTTCGGATACTTTTTTTTAAGAAACTGATATTATTATATAAATTATGTATAAAATATTTGTGTATGCCTGCATTACATTACGTCAACTCTCCACTAGTAAACCCGAACTCATCGTCAGTTTATAAGGAGCCTTTGAAGTTTAAGATGTGATAATTTACAATAAAACACCAGCGAACATTGTGCTGTCTATGTGTTAAATATAAGCAATTCGATTGTGAACTATATTTAAATGTATCGATTTCATTCTAAAAACTGACACTACCTATTCTCCCTAATAATACCAACTCATCTGAGCCATTTCAACAAACAAACAAATTCAGTTAAAACACTAATCATTCATCACGAAACACTATATGCCGTAGCCAGATTATACATATTTCCTGTTTGACAATTAAACTTCAATCATTGAAGTGTGAATACGGTTTTCTACATTGCTTGCAGATAAAGCCGGCGCCAAAAAAAGCATGATTTGATATGAATAAAATGTTCTTATATGTCCACAAAGTTTTAACCATCGACAACTTCTTTATTGTTTTCGAAAAGCAAACCTAACATAAAGCATGAATCTTTTATAGTTGCTAATCATAGGATAATATTATTTAAATCAAATGTAATTTGAATTCTCTGTATGGAACTTTAACGCTTGTAACCGCAACCATCAACAATCTTACACGAATCATTTTAAAATATCATCGTTTCTTTTCGAAAAAGAGAGATTGAATCTTTTAGTTACATATTCCCTTCTAATTTACCGTCATATCTAGAAATATGAAACTTGTACTCGTACATATTAAGCCATAATACAAATCTCTTGTGCCTGTAACCAAGTTAGTCTCTACTCGATTCTTTATTTTTCAATATCCAAAAATATAATCTCTCATGCCGGATACAGACTTGACTTTAGTTCATAAAAACAAAACCACCGATGCTTCGATTTTCGATTGCTAGTAGTAATTACGACAAGGTCATTCATTCTTTTGATTCAGTTTTGATACCCGTCCTTCACTTTCTTGTCGCCGTTTTATTTCTGGTTTGAAAGGTGTTTGTAATGGTATGTAACACGCAAATTTGCCGGCTAGTTTTCTTGATACTCCATTGTTTTCTTAAGAAAGATCCAGTTATAAATAAATCTACTCAGATGTGTTTGTGTTTGTTAGAATGAAAGTAAAAGATCTACGTTTTTTAAATGATTAGCTCAAATAGAACATTTCCAGCTTATAATTTTGTGAAGTCCGTTCGTCCGTCTTGCATCAGTCTATCCGGTTTTGTGTCACAGATTTTTGACACTAAATGTAAACCAATTTTGAAAATTATTTTTGCAATGGGTAGTCAAAGGTCTTCTTCACCTTTGCGTATGTAAAGGTATAAATAGCTTATTATAATTTACCGTTAATTTTTAACGGTCTATTTTTGGAATACTCAGCAGTTCAAAACATCGTCAACCCCTACTATACAACTATCTATCTTAGGAAGGATTTGACTGATTTTTTCAGACGAATTCAACTGCCACAATATGTTTTAAAAATTATTTCTTGAAAATCAAACATTTGAGCTTTATCATACGTCTACATTCGTCATTCATTATGTTGAGAAAGAAAAGTAAGAAAGTACTGAAGTACGCGATAAGATATCGTGAATTCACTATAACAAGACATGTCCTGTAGATACACACGAAGATGTTTTGAAACAACAAAGGATTCCTCATACCGATAAGTAAATGTGACGTATAGCTAAACTTAGCGTGCGAAACCCCGGTAGCAAAATGTGAAGCACTTTGCAACTGTTTTCTGGTGTGAGATCACGTATTATCTCTACGAAGTCTTAATGCAGACAGTAAATGGTCAAAATCTTGACTTGTGCATTTTACAATGAACAACTTCCCAACCTGTCCTGATCCCAAAAAAACTGCAAAGAAATTCAGGATTTATATACATATGTACGCTGGCCTTACCTAGGTAAGGATAAGCTAATATTATTTTTAATGAGCTTGATGCAACTGAGATCTTCAAAATGTTCGGTAGAATGGTTTTAACCAGGTGAGTTTTCGTGATGTTGTTTGCACGAAGCTGATGAAATGTATTTTAAATCGCTTCTATTTGCATCATTTTAGACACTCATTCATTACGCAACTCGCCTATTTCTCACCAAACCTTAAAATGATCTATGTAAATCTAAACGTTGTTTGACTTTGACTATTTTCATTAGTGTTGAGGCAGGTTGCTATTTCAGCGGATTCGTCATAATAATCATAGCACTTTGAGAGCTAATATTTACCATGATTTCTACATATTGATTCCTCTTTACATTTTATTTTATTGTTACGCACTGCTATTGTTTTTAATCACTTAAATTGCAAAAGTATCAATGAAAGGTTTGTCATTGGCCTTCGTGGCTTGTAATTGTTTTTCCAAATTAGTTTCGAAAAAGTAACATACATATAACATACATAAACGACTTGAAAATTTCCATTAAACTGCCGACATTTAAAAAACTCCTTAAATGACAACAATGATTTAAAAGTGCATTAGAAGTTAGTAATCTAAAACAGAAAACAGTGATACCAGAATTGATGCCAATTTTGTAGAAATCGGATCAGAAAATATATGATATCGTATTCACCTTTTTGCATTGTTCTCTGTAAGATGTTGATAAGTGCCTTAGAAATGTTAGAAGACTCACAAATCCATTTCCTATCGTTTTCTAATAAGAGACACTTTATTAGATTTACCATTTTATACAATTTTCTTTCTACTTTATTCAACATAATATTCCATCTACGTAAAATGAAACGGGTAAAAAGGTTAAAATGGACGTATTAATTCAATAGCAAATGAATCAGTACAGTGCACAATATTGTTCTTTTATAGGTTTATAGTATATCAATCAGAAAACTTTATCGGACTGAATTTCAACTTCAAGTTAAAATGAAATATAAAAATTGATCTGAAAGAGTGATTTGTGAGCTCTAATCCAAAAAATTCAATTGTTTATTTAAATTTGCATTAGAAACTCATTACTGCCTAATCGTTCTTTTTTCATTCTATATTTCTTCTATTGAATGCGGCTCACTTTTTGTTTAGAACTACTATAGTTTCAATTTTATTATACTTCCTTATTGCCCAAGCTCCTTATCATTTTTTGACCAATATTCCCGTTTGTGACCCGTGAGTTGCTCATTAGCAACCTGGTGGTACGTGCATAATAATGACTAAAACAAGGTAAAACGGTCCCTTTTCTCCTTTATCTTAGGCATTCATTTTCTTGAGCTTTTGAAATAAGAAATTCATAAAACATAAAAGAAAGAAATTGCTCTGGTATTACATGCATTTAGAAATCCAATCAGTATTTTGACGACGTCTCTTGAGATCATCCCTACTGCTATATTGACTTGATTCTAATATATTTTACTAAATAATATGATAATACCTTATACATATGCCTACTTATTCCAAGTGAGACAACTCATTTTCGTTAAAGGCGAAACGCCGGAAACGATTATTGGATACTACGTGTCGATATTTATGATCTGTCAACTAACCATGAACGTGAACTTAGTCTCTCGTGTCTCAATCTGAATCTATGATTTTTCATCACGGAAGGATATAATGAACTAAACCAAAGTAACGTCGGAACAATACAGAAATATTTTTCCGGAAATGTACATAACGCACTTTCTCAAACTTAAATGGCTAAAATCGGCAAACAAACTATGCGTTGTCAAAGAATTTTGTACACACCTTACGTATAATTTCCCCCTTTCAGGAAGTGTTGCAGATTGGAATTGAAATCGAGAATCGATAAGGACGCATCAATTTCCGGGATCACAAAGTTGAACTTTGCAGTTAGTTGTATTTGTCTGTAGTTGGTTTGGGTGGACATCTCAATCCTCTAAACAATTCATTGGTTCAATCGATTACAGAGCTGAGTCTAGGATTTTTAAGAAAGCACAGATACCTACTTTCGTAACTCTGTGATTTCACATTTTGAAATATTGTAATTTAATCACAAGGGTATTGTTGAACAAAGCTCTTAAAGAGATATTCAATATAATGCGTAATTTATTGACCAGCAAGGCGCGTGTACGCACCCCTTCTAATCCGTACGACTCCTGTCATTACACTTACAATGTTACAGCAGTATATTTTATCGCTAAATTGGAATTGGAAACGGTTAGGATCGACGATTATAGAGTATCATAATTTTAGCTTTATTTTGTTGTTCCGGCGTCTTATATATTATTTGATGTTGTTTTGGCTTTAAAAATCTTTCTATTGCAAACTTTAATCAGCATACAAAACTTATCAGTTATTATCAAGGATAAGCAATCATTGACCTGTTTATTAACAAATTTTTGCAACATCTTTCAGATTATTGTTACGATTTCTGGTGAATAAGATTAAGGTAACCATTGTAAAATATTCGTTATTAAGCTTGTTTGATATTACGCCAAGGGTAATCTAAATAATATTCTAAACCCCACAATAAGATAGATATAGTTTCTCCGATTGCTGAAAATTATTTTTCAAGAGCGAGGTCGCAACGCATGGTTTTCAATCGCACTAAAATGAGTGAATGAGCCACTTTGACAGAACACTTGAGGATTTCCGGACAGTTTTTGCAGCTGTCATGCTCATTCGTCATTGATGAAGGAATGCAAAGAATTGTTACATTTTGCATCTGTTGCGTTGCCTCTTCGAGGTAAACACGTTTTGCAATAAACATTGCCAGTACAAGAATAGAAGTATGAATTTCCTTGTGACTCGGATATGGTTTAAAATGAAAATATTTTGCTGTGCGACAGTTATTACTCAACCAACACTGCAATAAAGTGGTAGTGCGTCTAAGGAAAGGAACGATACTTTCGAGTGCTTGCAAGAACGCGCACAGCGGAAAAATGTACTGCATTTTCTGTGAGAATTATAATAACGTTTCTACTTCCTGTGTCATGAACCGTGACAATAATTGTCTCGCACCTGCATATATTACCCGTACAACTTAACGACGACTAACTTGCATTTAATTTTGTCCTCGCTGAAACGGCCATTTAATATTCTCCCAAATTGTTTTTCCTTGCAGTGAACAATCTGAGTGACCATTGCAAAGCACAACGACATTTTCAGTTAGAGAAGGTTTTCAAGATCTACATGATTCACATTTGCTGGAACCCTTTAAGCACCAGAATGCGTTAGCGACTCAAGTTCCTTCAAGAGTTTCTCAGTGAAATTGTTTTGCCTAATTTAAAGCTGCGTATATCTGTAACTTTTCTCACTCATGATCAACAAGAAAGTTGAAGAAGCACTGCTCATTTTTCTACGGTACTTCCTTTTTTACTGTTTGCTTCGGTGGACAATTCAAAGCAATTAACGAAAGTAGTTTTAAGAAACTTACAGTCAGCAGCGAAAAATCATTGCGTAAAAGATGCATTTACTTTTTTACACCGTTCCTCTACTTATATATATTATGGGACATTTGCAGGTGGCGACTTACAAAGCAAATGCTCAACAATTTAATTTTATTTCTAAGTTATGCTCACTAAGAATGATAAGATTACAATTGCGAATGAGCTTTTAAGCAGAATCACTTTTGTACTTGATAAAAATGCGATTTTGATGTAGGCACATCATATATGCTGCAGGGTCTTCAAACTCATCACTCAAGAAATAGAGAATAGGAAAAAACAGCAGCTTGAAAAAGTTCTTTATCCGAATCGTTAGGCTTTCAACCTTCAAACCAAGTATTCTTAATACCCAGTTTACTGCATGGATAATCGGTTATTATAATATAATATAATCTGACAACTCGTTTCACATCATTTGAATAAATATATGCATACAAATTGTATTGTATTCCTGAGAAGTAGAGTACTAAAACATTCGAATCGGTTCTAGGAGCAACCTACCCTTCTTTCGAAGTCTCAAATTAATCCAATCGAGCAGTATTTTGGATTAAACTTCGTGGCTAATTCGCCTCAAAGCTTCTACGAAACAGGGTAATCTTTTGATTGAAAGAGAAGCAATGATCAGTAATATTTTTGTATTACACAAATGTAATATAGTAAAACACACCACGACGATAAGCCTGTCGTCGGTATGCATTCTATGTAATTTTCCCCCTCTTTCACCCTGTGTAACTGATGCGTTGCGACTAATGTGGCAGAGACCTGCAGTTAAGACGTACTTTTTAATTAAAATTATGCATGTAACTAATAAGGATTTCTTCTGAAATCGTGTAAAAGATTTTATTGTTATTTATCTGGTAGCTGTATATTATGGATGTTTTGCTTAGAATAAAAATTCATGTACAGGATATAGTCGATTTGTGCATTCAGAAGTTGTATGAAGAGAGAGCAACAATGGTCAACGTTGATTGCAACGTTTGTCGGGAAAATCGCCTCGGCCTCGCCTCACCTAAAATGAACCCGTTACCAACTTCAGTTTTTATTCTGTCTGTCTCGAAAAATTGTGAAGGTGAACGAGTGAAAAATTAATGAGACTGCAGGACTTCATTCTTGTAACAGGCACTTCAGCTGGACACTAATACTAAGCTGCAACGGTTCTCATATTTCATTTGCGGATTGTTATGACAGGAGCTATAAAGTTTTATTTTAATGAACAAGATGAGAAACATCCTCTGACACCGTAAAAGCAAAGAAAAAAGGTTACGCAATAATAAAATGTGATTAAAAGCAGAGAAAATCTTCAGGTGTGAAAGGAAAAAAAATCTTGGTTCTTAGTTCTGAGTCGTATTTTATCGAGATGAAATGAAATTATTTTTCAATGCGAAACGCATAATAATGGTTACTTGCTTACATGATTTCAACTCGAATGCGTTATTTATTCAGCCCAACATCCAAACATTAATAATAATATGCTCTTGAAGAATTGTTGAAATAATTATATGACAAGATGGATAAGCTTGTCATTGGGATGAACATGAATGAATGTAATCACATCCTAGAACATTTGGACGATTCATGGTAAGCCTTATAGTTACAGTAAAAGAAAAGTATAATTCTCACAGTGACCCTTGTTCATTTAACATCATTTTGGGCTACAAAATGCAAAATAAACGCGAGTAGTGACAAAGGGCAACTATGATTCCAATCATCAGGAGAAAGACTCAAACGAGCATGAAGATCCTGAATCATGACCTAAGATTACTGAAAGAGTATTAAAGTCTTGAAGAGGGCTTTCAGACTGTATCACAGACATCAATTTGACTTATTGAGGTACTGCTCTTGCCACTACCACCCAAAGAGGGAATCCAAGAGGTGTTCAATTGCGGCATAACATCACGGTCACGGTACATTGGTGGTAAATACTTGTACAATTTTTAGTATTCAACGTTTCATAAGTTGTGTCACTCGTTTAAAAGCGGTTTTTGCATTGTGACTTCCTAAGAAAATGTTCAAAAAGGCTGGTAAAATGAAAGAGTTATAAACGATAATTCAGGGCTGTGGAATTTAATGATGTAGTTTAATGCAAGCGGGGCTTGTTCAAACATACACATATGTAGTCTACATCCTGACTATAACGTAGTGTCGAAGGCGTAAAATATATTAATAATTATTGCATCGGTAATGAATTCTCAGAGAACCTATTTTAGGTATGGTATTACTTATTTTCTCAGCATGCGCAAGTAATTTGATACAAGCGAAGACTATGCGATAATATGTGTGATAATCTTGAACTTTAAAAAATCATTTTAAAACCTCTCAAAGAAAGGATGTAAACATCCTGAAAATGGAGACCATTCTCATTTATACAGTACACATGCATTCATTCAAGGGCAAGGGCAAAGTAGTTTTTCCTCTTTTCTCCGCTTTGCTCTTCCTTTGGCAATTATGTAATTCATAAAATAAAGAGGTGATCTCAACAGAGATAATAGTGATAAAACATTATAAAAGCTAGTTTTCTTTTCTTTTAGTGACTTGTTAACACCCATTTCTAGGATAGTAAGCAATTTCTCTCAGTCAGTAGACTTACAATGACTGATAAGTTATGACTAACCTATCACAGTGTTGTCTCGCATTTTGTACCGCCTGGTTCGCTACTGTAAAATATGGTAATTAGTCTTAAATACTCTCATCAGCGTGACAAAAATATCACGTGCTTCTACCATCTGGCAGGTAGATTTTATTCACTTTGCTCGTCCAAAAAAATGATGGCTTTGTTGAAAGTTGGTTGTTGACACGTTATATAATTTTTAATAGATTTAAAAAAAAATACAAATGAAGCTTCTTTGACACTTCCAATTTAGCTCAGCTTTAGTAATATTAAATACCTTTCGCTATGCGTGCAGAAAAATATAAATGAAACTTTAAACTAAATAAAAAATACATACATGCTTTGAATAAAAAATTCTCACGCTACGCCAACCACGAAACAAGATAAAACTTTTCTTCATACAATTTAAAATCGTGCAATACACGTTACGAGACCAACACCAATGCTGTTCCCAATCCAGCTTATTTTCATCTTCTCTATTCTCATTTTCCATAACCATAAACGATCGTGACCTTTTCAGTTACATTCTACGATAATCGGTAAGCGATGTTATTTGATAAAAGAATGGCTCATTGCTGAACTGTTAGCAAAGCATAGGCGTTCAGTTTTCCATAATATCTACTTACTTGTTGCTATTGTTGTATAAAAGCGTGATGATTCATTATGATCAGGCGGCGATGAAGAATGAAGACGAAGAGTGAAACAGGCACATCCCATACCAACCCGATCAGTTAGCAGCGACTGTTGTGTTGAATGTATGGCATTTTAGATAAAAAGTCTTTGCAAAGTAAATTAACTCATTTGAGGGTTATACACACTGTAGTGAGACAGAATTGGTGACTTTGTTGTTAATAATGGCTCTTGAATGAGTGTAACTCAACTCTAGAAAAAGAACAAAGGTGAGAGACAAAGACTTTTCTTGAGGTTTTGTCTAAACTAAGTGTAAGCAACAACTCTCTGCCCTCTGCAATAAATTCATAAAAAGTTCATATCAAGACAAGAGGTCTGGTTTGTTTGACCCTCCCCAGTGTTCTTGTCCTGAATTTTTGCCATGACTTTTACCCGCACAAGATATTAAGACAATTTTAAAACTCGAGTTAAAAAGACCGAGTTGCTTTAAGCAGCCAGTCACTTTCATAATGCTGTTATAAATACAATGACATTCAACACCGGAGATAAATGCCTAAACCAAATGTGCCATTCCTATTCCTGTGTATAGACGAGGATGGGGGAAATTGAATTACACCCTACAGTGTGTAAATAAATAGGAATTTTATTCTCGCCCTTCTTTCTGCAATCACACAGGATGGCACCGATCAATAAAGTCGGCGGAGGCGATAGTAAATACCCGTACACACTCAACTGTATTTCATATGCATGACAGTTTTCTTCTCTATTATTATTAAATGTAAATTCAGGCTACGTAGGATTATTGCATAACAATACTAATTGTATCTATTTAAGAAACATTTTCAACGAAATGGCTTCGTAGTCATTTTAATCTCAGTCTCCAAGTGCCAAGTACTCATCTTATTAATTCAAAACCACTACTACACTACAGAAAGAATAAAGTAGCATTGTTACAAAACACTGTATTAGTAGCAACAATACAGTACATCCGAAAGTGACCGTTACTAAATGTAAGAGAGTGTGAGATTATGAATGGTGATGACTGATATTGACTTAAAGTTAAAAAGTTCCTTTCTTGTTCCGGTGATGAGAGCACGTTTCATTTTAAAAACTGCAGAGTATTCCTCTATTTAAAAATGTTGGGGAATAAAAACAAATAACTGAAAACGGTTGTATACTAAACACAAACTTACAGCAGGGATTTCCGTCGTTTTGCACTCTGCATTTGTCAAATGCTATGTGAACTGTATAAAGATCAGTATTCCACGCTTTCATAAAACACGGTTCATGAGAAATCAATTAGTGCCTTTCCGTTCCTATAAGTAAAATGAACTGAAATGCATTTGCACTGCGCCTGTAGCTTCTTTGAAGAATAGGTTTTAACATATTACTCCCAATTCCCGGTGTCTCGGTGAACAGGAATATTAAGCAGAATTCATTATAGTAAATAAATAAAATCCCTCAAGCGATAATTAATTGATAATCTTGCAATTCTCCTTGATCTCAGGTGATTGAAATTTCTGGAATCATTATTTGATCCTGAAATTGAGTTTTTAGAATGAAAATGCTGGCGGCAGTGTTAGGGGGACAAGTTTTGCTTTTGAAGAGACTTCTTAAATATCCAGCGAAGACCAAGCCTCAACACATCATTAATTTAATTTTAAGAAACATTAAATCTTGCACCTTTGCACCGCTTTCGCAAGATTGAGGTACTAATTTAGTTCACTTCAAAGAAAAGTACATATGAAGTTTAATGTGTCTGTTTTTGGAAGGACCAATTTGTTGAACTGCACCCAGACTTAGCCTAGAGCCAATATTAGATTCTTGAGATATAGGTTCACGCGAAACGGCAAACCCCCTTTTTGTTAAACAGCAGTTTCAGGAACAATAAGGAAACTTTGTATTTCATAAAACAGAGTTAACATAACTGCTACTTGTTATATGCGTTATTTACACTTACATAGTTCGTATAGTCTGTTTGATTTATTCATTCATTAAGGTTCAAAGTGTTCCTCTTTGTACTTCTGTTAAGTTTAAACTGAAGAAGAAATTAGACCCATGAATTCTTGAAATTAAGGTTAGGGAATATTGATACTTATGCCACAGGAGAGTTTAGTTGAGTCGATATTCTTAAGAATTTGAGGCTCTGTTATTAAAGTGAAAGATTCAACCCAAGCCTATTTCTTTAGTAAGGAAAAAAGATTGCTATCAAATCAATGAACTGTTGCTGGAATTCTTCGGTGACCGGAAGGATTCAGACAAGAGATACAAACAAGCTCTCATTTCGTTTATGACATGACATCATTATTAGCTTTTGGTTTTGCATGTATGCACACGAGAACGTAATTTTATACGCAATTATTTTTCTATTTAATGTTGTATTCATGGTAGTATGATCACATATTTACAATACAACAAATGATCCTATTATATCATGCTCCACCAGTAAATCTTTTCGACGAACTCAAAAATGCATTTTATAACAGACAGACAAAAGTAACGGTTTTAAAACAACTAAAACAAGATTGGTGCTTTATTCTGACTATTGAGCTGATTCATTTCTACACTACTAACAATGAGTAAAGAGTTAAATGAATATATCGGGACTACGGGAATCCAGTGACTGGTTACAACTTTTTTTTGTCAAGAAGACCACACATGATTTTAAAATATTTAGTGCTCACTTAATTCAGTTTCATAATAGAACCAAATAGAACAAAGAAGAGCAAGAATTTATTTTGAGTTTATTTGCTACAGAGAAGATGGCTATGTAATAGTTTACATGTGTACTTTACTATTTACTATTGTTTTTCGTCAGTCGTACTTGTAGGAAAATAGGGGGAAACAATTGCCTTGCCTAGAACTTTAGAAAAGGTATAAGGTGAAATTGAAAGAGGTGAATGCTCTGAAATCTTTGTTAGTGAACGCCGGCATGACCGACAACGACTACATTAATACAATTTGTAATACGAAGCATTTAGGGTGACGACGACTGCGTTTGAACAAGTGTTATCCGATATTGTTACGTACCTATTTTTTTGCGAATTTGTGTTGCTAATTTTCAAGTGAAAGATAAACGAAAGATGTCACTATAAGGTTCAATGTTTCAAAATCTGTCACAGTATATTTGATTGAGCAAATGAGAAGTGAAAAGGAAAGATGCAAAAATTGGATCACTGTTTCCACTTTACGAGTAATCTGCCTTGTTAAAACTCTTAACTGTTTTCATATTAAAGTGTTCACATGTTCGGAATTTGCTGAAAATTTCTATTGAATCCTTGTGCCTTCTCCGATTCGAAATGCTCAAACAGGAAATTGTGTACTAGTAAATAAGTACAGAATTATTGATGGCTCGCTGCCTGTGTAAAATAGCTTTTGTGTGTTTGAAAGTTTAACGACTTTATCTCATTACTGTTTTCGAGTAAGCTTGAAGCAACAAAGTTTGAATTGTTCCCAGATTAAAAATATTTGATTTAATAGAATTCTTCAGAAATCAAACTTACCTGAACATATTATGAATTAAGTACCAAGCTTGAAATCTGGTCCTTTAAAAAGTATATGAGCTGTCCTTTGTATTAATTTGTCTACAATTTAGATTGATATGAAATAAATAATTGGATGTAAGTTCAAAGTATGTACCCGGATAAATAGAGGGCATTTCTTATTTCTCGCGAAATTATTTTCATAGTAGACAATGGTATGCCATTGATTTAAATTGTAAGAAGCCCTAAAGGAACATTTTTGTTATTTTAATTATTCTTGATCTGTCAGAAAATGAAATATTCTGCCCCTCAGGCCTTATTAAAATAACTGAAAAGTTCGAGATGACTATTTAAATTAAAAATTCTCTGTTAAATGTGTTGTACAAGCACCGAGAATTATTTAATTTGAAAAATGATGTCTGAAAAACAGACTCGTCATTTGAAATATATTGTAGAAAAGCAATGCACTGCATCCTTTTACTGAATTTTAACACAAGCCAAGGCATTTTCTGAAATATCCAGGAGATTTTAAGCTTTGATTTGAAAGAACAAAGTTTGCTTTATGTTAGATTATTTCATATTTCGATTATCAATTCAACGACAGAAATGGAAGGATGATGGCTGATTTCAGCGTAGATCATATTTAAGTAGCAAAGATCATATTTAATTCTGTGGCAGCGTTAAAAAATGTTGTGTTTCATCCCATACTGCGATTAATTGTCTTTTGTGCGCATCCGTGGTGTTGTCTGTCAACATTTATTATCTGGGCCATTTAACCTGGTTTTTGCGTTGGTATCAATAATTTTTGAAGACAGCGCTTCAAGTGACCCTTTCAATTTTGAACACATGTCAAAATCTCTTGTTCTTCAATAAATGTTGGTTCGTTTCGGGTTGAAAGTGCAGCACTTATTCAAATTTTAGCCAAGTCTAATACATACTTGCCGAGATTGAGTGGAACCAAAACACTGTAAACAGGTTTACCAGTTGGTTTGACGGTTTAATACATCAAATATATTTTGCGGTTTCAAACACATTTCACCAGTTTTTTCTCTGACCACCTACTACGGCTGACCCATGCTTTCTTTTCAACAATTGTCACAAACAGATACAATAATGAATACTCAATTTGGTAAAAATTATACCAACATATTTCTCGTCCGACAACAAATACCACATTCGGCCATAAATATTAATTCTCACTGTTGCTGCGTTGTCGTGTCAAGAGTCGAGAGGCTGCCTACTATGTCACAACCACAGTTTCACTTTACGCTTAAAACGCTATGCATTTCTGCATTTCCATTCTTTATCTTGCAGATTATTTTGCGTAAACAAAGCATACGTCGACGCAAAACCAAATCGACCCAGGAGGAAACTTGCACGCATATTCACAGGCAGGGGGATGGTCAGGGTAGGGCAGTAGATCACAAAAAAGGAACGCATAATTTCTCGAAAGATTTCAATCTAAGGTACACAGACCAGCCAAATTCCGACTCCGGCCGATCAAATAATACTTGCAAGTTGTAAGGAAACTCGAACAAAATGAGAGGAAGGAAGGGTAGCGGGTAACAAATCACGCTACAAAAGGGAGTTGTCTTATATTGTTTGAAACAACAAAATTGATTTCAACATCGTTGTTTATTATCCAAAATTTAAAGTGACGATTCTGTTTTGTAGTGTCATTCTAGGTTTCATTTCGTATTGCATAAAATATATACATAAGTGTCAGTTTACTTATGCACACATTTTTGTTTTGTTTTAAGTTGTATCTAATAGGGCTTGACCTAACTTTGCACACTGATGGCTAACTTACAGTAGGAAATGTGTGCCCTAAGGATGCGAGTTTGAATTATGTATAAATCAAGATCGGGTATTGATAGAACTGCCATGTTAATATGTGCTTACATGAGAAATGTTTGCAGTACAAAAAATCGCATAGATCCATTTAATGTGTGATCTAAATGAACATAAACTACCTTAATTCAATGAACCAATGGAAAGTTAATTAAACAATTCACAAACTTCTGTAAACCCAGGGGACAGCAATTGTTCAGATTGCAAATAATACAGTATTCTGGGGTAATCAGCTACGTTAAGCTCGAACAAAACACAACAAAGGAGAAAAAATGTTGTAGGAACTATCGTAGTTTGGCATCTCATGTCAGATTCCTGTTAAAATTAATTATTTTTCTGTAGGAGTTGATATTTTGATACCCGGTCAATCACAATTCTGTAGTAAGATACTTAATACTAATAGTTGTAATTCTATTGTTAAAATGCTTTAGCTTCTATAAAATATTCATAGATGGGAAGTTGTGCAGGAAGTGCATATTATAATAATTAAAATTTAATAGTCGTTTTCATATACAGCGTCTGTTTTATAATTTATAGGTTGAATTAATAAATTAAGTTTTAAAAAATTTCTCAATGAATAATAAACTCGGAGTAATTTCCTCTCCGGGGTACATTATACCTTTGCCATTAGCAAGTAGCAAAATTAAGGAATTTGTAGTCAGTGAATTTAAATAAATATCGCATGAATTACCGCTCACGCCCGTAATGAACAAACATTAAAGAAGTCCTACCGTGTCCACTCAACAAGAATTTTTTTTTCTGGTTAATTTAACAGGAAGGTGGACTTTTGAAAATGATTATTTATTCAAAGGTTAAAATATGCTTGTTTCTACTAGTATGTATTTAAACAGTTATATGAGTTATGAGAATTAATTGAAAATATGCATGGCATGAGTATTACATAGAAGCAGTAAAGAACAGAATGATCAGGAATCCTAATTATGGACGCGCATTGCCTGACTTGAAGTATTTTGTTAGTTGGTTGTATTGGTCGGTCAGCTGTGAAAAATGATAAAGTCAGGTCAATCATTTTCACAATTTAATTTGACTATTTGTATCATTATTATGCTTTTGTAACAAATCAACTAGCTTAACATAAAGGACAAAATGCCGAAGAAACATAGAAAATTAGTTTACTAAAACGAACAGGTTTTCGAAGAAAATATCAGAAGTATTCTTTTCAACCAGTCTTTTTCTCATCAATACGTTTACAAGACTCTGGACTTCATACCAACCGGACATATGCCGGAAGGGATGATAATGAGTGATAGTCATGATAACTTGCTGATGATAATGGCAGCGTTAGACACCCAACCCGAATCATTATATTATGCTAAAGAAAATGCCATCATTTCTTCAGAAATGCGAAATAATAATACTAAATGTATGATTTTCTAAATATGCAATCATCATCATCCTCACGGTCATCATAATATGCATAACATTATATTATCTTTCTTTACTGTGTACCGGTAATAAACCTACCAATTTTTAACGCAAGTAAATTTAGCCAATTGTTCACATACGCCAGTCGTACGTGTGTCTGTCTCAAAGGAGAGAGGAATTTTTTACGGTAACATTATTAATAAATATGGAAATGTATGCCATAACTTGAAGAATGCGTTACGCACCCGGCTTTTTAATTTTCCCCCTTGTTTAATGCATAATTAATAATGGCAATACATTGTTTCATACGTTCTTGCTGAAATTATCTGAGATTTTAATAAAAGAAAAAAAAATGTAAAAAATAAGAAAAATACGAGTTGGTCGCAAATCATTTGCACGCATTGAAGAACAATAAACATTACGCATTTTATACGCACTGTATTTTTTTACTCAAAAAATTAATGTCAAGGTTTTCTGTTCATCGACCAAACTACTTGCATATACTTCCCTCACTAAAACTCAGTTCCCTTTTCTAAGCTTTAGCAAAAGAAGAAAAAGATAGTATGATAATGTAAATGCAAATTTTTGATTGCTGAACAAAGAAAACAGCCATGGAGGTAAATTTACAAATAATGAAAGAAAATTCATCTGGTCACGGTCAGTATGAAAATGGTTTGGTTACATAAATGTGTGAAAATTTAATGCACGGGAGAGTCGTCTGGTGCGCTAGCAAATTAACAGTATTTTCGATCTTATTGAAATTTAAATTCGCTAAATAGGAAGTGATTTTCATTTGAATTCCACAGCTAACTAATGATTTGTTGGTACACTACGCCGAGCCTTGTTCTTTTTAGCCAAGTTGCAAGCCCAACTCCAAACCTTTTTTTATCATGGTAAATCTGCTTTTAAGGCAAACATTTGATTTTTATGTTGAGAGGAAGATGGCTAAAGCAGTTGTCTCATGAGACACTGTGACTCGTATTAAAATTCTTTATGTACACTACACTGATTACTGAATTACAATTACAAATGAAATCATATTAGTTACTATACTCTGTTTTATATTCTGTAAGGAATTATTAAGGAACTTGAGTAGTATTGAGTTGACATATTCTAACCGACCTAACGACCTTACACTTTGTCTTAAGTTTTGTCTTGTCGTTAGTGAGTCTTATAACTAAAAATCTAACTATTATTAAAAAATCGCAAGTTGCAAAAAAAGTTGCAAGTTAGGCATTTTTTAAAATAGCCTGTTATACATGATGCACGTACAGGACAATGCGTATAGAAGAGACTAGACCATAAATAAAACCCATTCATTCCAATTCATCTGCTAGAATATCATTACGCTGTGGTGGAGGGATTTATCATGGGAAATTTCGTTACGAGGGTATTACGGTCAGTTGGACGTGAAATTCGTAAGATTGGTCATTTAACCAGCTGAATTCAAACCATAAATTTTTGGTTAGATTTAAAATATGAACTAATCATGATGATGATGGCTTTGCATCAAGTAATCCACGCTGTCAACCAAGTAAACCGCATTACTTGTATTAATGCATAATAATGGAATGCAACTGAATACCCATTCACCCCGTGAGGAAACACCAAACACCGTAGGACTTGAATTATTTTTCCAATATTCTCTCGATATATTAATACGAACACGAAAACATTTGTTACTGGTGCACTGCACTTGTCTACTAGTAAAGTGTAACACGCCCTCGGTTATTTCGCTTTGCACTAGAACACAACTGCAACAAAAACGGACAGGTAGAACGAAAATTTCTCCCTACTTTGCTTGGATGATTGCATTGTTGCATAGTTTATGCTCGTTGATGTTGGCCTGTTGGCCAGTTAAATCAGGATGACGTTTTATGTCGTGTATGTCGTGGGATTTAGATCTAAAAAATGATTTACGATCTATTGAATCATTACTCTTGATCATCATAGCTTGCTAAAGAGCAAGGAATCCCAGTCATCCGCCACATTATCATTTTCTTATTTAATCCTGTAATGAGTTTCAATTTTTACAAGATTTTTACAATAACGATGACACAGCCAGAAGGAGGAAGTGGGTAAAAGGAGAATAGCAACTAGAAATATCGTCGCTGCAAAGTGGAACTTGAATGAATAGCGTGACAAAAGTCAAGCGACAAGCCAAGTAGTCAAATCACCCGATAATACCCTCAAGAAACTATTTTTGAATAAAAATCCCAATCTTTCCTCTTGTATGTTGTATAAAGTGGCAGATAAGAATAAAAGTTGTCTTGCATCTTGTGCTGGAATACAAAAGAAAGGAATCAAACGGAACAGGGTCTTAAACAACTCTCTTATTTATATAACTGTAAACAAAGACATCGCAAAAATATAAACAAGAATTGTAACTGAATGATTGAGAAGAAACATGAAATACAATCTATTTACTGTACGAAAATTCACAGGAAAATCGTCGCTTGAGTATAATTCGTTTTACCGCTTGTTTCTGCCTCTCCCTGTTTGGTACTCCCACAATTAAATCGACTCAACTGTAGTGAGACATGCATGGTGGTAAATTTTTATATTACAGATCTTGTTTGGTGATACGCAAACAAGCATCATAATTGAAATCATCGGGTCGGTCCCTCTTCTCTTTCAGCTTTGTGCTGCTTCATTTTTGTTTGTTATTAATTTTATGCCTGGGAAGAATGACACTCACATTCCTTCATGTGAGTGAGCTAAGTGACTCAAGAAAAACAATGCAACAGATATTTTATCTCCTCTTCTCTCCAGGTGGTACTAATTAGCGCTGCCGTAGACGTTGAAACTTCTCTGAGTCATGCCACCACTTTCAGTCTGGTGGTGGATACCGAACACCCAATTTAATAATGCACATTGTTATAGAGGTAGGTACAAACAAAATGACAGTAAGAATGGGTCTGTTGTCGACGTCGGTGTTGCTGTCTTGTAGCATTTCATCTTTTTATGGCAGTTGTTTTCAATTTAAAGATAAGCGGGTAACAAGTGAATGGATTGAATGAAAGAGGTTGCGGCTGTTGATATCTTTTTAATTTGAGCGCTACTCGTTTTTGTTTCTTCAAGTGTAGTAAAATAGTCAACGATCATTTCTTTTCACACGTTTCGTGTTTCGTTACTTTTCCCTTACATATTCAAATCATAATTTGGACTGATTTTTAGATGCATTGTAGATGATAATCATTCTGTGTAGTTTCATTGTTAAGTGCTGCATTTCTCAAAATAGTATGGAAAGTGTAACATTGATTGCTTCGTTGTTTTAAATTATAGGACATTCAACGACAAGCGAGAAATGGTTTTGATCGTGTTCAACAACCAGACAGGTAACAAAATTTATTGTTTTTGTACCAGAAACCAAAAGACTGCAACACCTCAAATCTCAAACTGAGAAAAAACTACTGAAAGAACTCATCATAAAAAATTACCAAGAAGCCGTGGCACTGAAGAAAGAAATGTTGACCTTGGAATC
>VYYJ01001336.1:0-32288 GCA_021029165.1 Cyphoderus albinus | reverse complement strand
AGAAAAGATCGGTCACAAGAAATACGTACGCTACATTAATCTCACCGTCCTAAAAGCACTAATTACAAGACGCCTAATAATAATATGTACAGTCTACTTATACTCGCTCTTGCTTTTTCTTTCGGTTTTCTTGTCTCCTCTTTTTTCCTCACTTCACTTCGTGAATGTACCCATTGCTCGCATTTTTGTATTTATAGAACAGGTCCGTTTAAAAAAAAGATAGTTATGCTATAACAAAAACTTTAACTTACCTCAGAACACAATCCATCGGAATGATTCTGTCGCAACCTTTTCTGTCACCAGTCACAGTCATCATCATTATACCCTCCCCTCTATAACTTTGCAGTTGGAGTCAATAAGAAACGGAACAAGGAAAAATAGATTTTATTTTCTCAAACAAATATTTAAAAATGCGTTGGAGGAGGATGCCAATGGAAGAAGAATAATGGAAATGAGAAAAAATAGATTGCATTCTATTGGCCCCATTTTTTATTTTTAGTGACGAAAATGCGGGGTTTTATAAGTACTTGCTGTAGAATTTATTGTGTAATAGATGAATAGGAGAAGAGTAATGAGTATAATGGGTAATTATAGCTTGTAAGGTTTAACGATGACGAGGTTAATGTGGTTATTATTATTATTATGAATATTTTAGTAGTAAGTGGTATTATGCTTCTATGTTGCATTGTATTGTTTGGTGTAGCCAAGTATAGCTCCCTCACTTTTTAGAAAAAAAAGGATAATTTCTTCTCCTGTGAAATATGGAAGACATGCACACAAACATTGTTTTTCTTTCAGCAACAACAACCAGACTGAAAGACCGAAACCGAAGAGGAAGCACCCACGCACCGTAAAAATATCTATTAGCAGCCAAAAACTACACATGTAGATAATGCTTGCTCTAATCGTAGTCTGTATGAAAAAAATAGTATCTTAGATCAAATCAAGTCAAGAACTAAGAAAACGCGCGTCCTTAACTTTTTCCTTCTCGAACTATGCAAAGTATAAAGTGTGGCGGCAAATGGTTTATGAGGATCTGTTAAAACCACACTTACTTTTTACTGACTTCATTTTCACTTAACTTTTGGGACATGCACAACACGGATTCGGTCGTTCGTAAATACAAAATTAAGCGTGTATTTTTACAGAATAGTGTAATGTTTTGCAAGAAAAAATGTACAAACAAGAAACAAGGAGTACAACGAATGTAGCAATAGATAAGCTTTGATACCAAGCGTATCGGTGAATGAGAGAATCATCTCATCATCATTATCATCGTCATTTCTCATTTCATCTTCACATGATCCTTGTGTGTTATTATTCGTGAAATAAAAGCGATATTCGAAGCGATTTCCTCAACTCGTGCAAAGTAACGAAAATGAAGAGAAAATGATCAACCTTGCGAATGAACTGCGCGAAAAACTGAAGAAGCTAAAAAATCTTATCACTTCGTCTTTATCGCAAAATCGGGAGTTGCATTACCGTTGTTCTCGCTACTGCTACATGTATATCATATCACGATGTAGGTAGGTCTTTTTGGTTATTACCTAGGCCCAAGAACGTTTTGTGGTGTGATCTGTGATGTGCCATCGTGGCGGCAGATTTTCTCATTCTTCACCCTCGCCGCCTCCACCTGATGTACTGATCTGCTGACACCACCAGAAAAACATGCATTTTTTGTTTCTTGCTGCCTCTGTGTAGTAAAAAATAGTAAAATCTGATGTTTGCTCTTATTTTTTACCGTTCCTTCCTACAAATTTGTTTTTGCAAATGGAACAAGAGCAAGCCAAGGAAGCCGCTGCTGCCACTCACTCAACTCACTCACTTTTACCGAGCGAACGATTCCCATCCACTTCTCAGTCTCAACTGTTCTTGTGTGAAATATGTAATGAAAAGCGGAGACTGATTGCTGCAGAAAATATTGTAGAAAAAATCGAGAGATGAGAGCAAAGAGAAAAGAAAACTGAAGAAGCTCTATACTTCGCTTTGCATACTTTAAACTGATGCAATGCAATGTTGGCAATGAAATGTGCCTGTTTCTTCTTTTAAAAAATAGCGTACAATTTGTGAAAAAAGAGGAAAAAACTTAATATTTTTTTCTCTTAAAATGAGTACACAAAGAGTGCACTGCGTACAAATCCCTGTTTATGCTTTAGAAATCCGAGTTAAAGCGCCATATATTATTATGTCGTGACGTGACCTAGCTTATTCACAACCTTTTTGTACTCATGTTGTCTGTTTACAAATGTGACTCTGTAAACGTGTTGCAAATTGCAAATGTCTGTGCACAGGGTTCAACTTATTGTTTTTTGTTTTGAATTAAAATTATAGCTCGGTGGTAGTTTACAATGTACGAATGAATCTACAAATGTCTCAGAATGCCCATACAAATTGGTTTCGGTATTAGCATTTAAGTATTTCTCTTTTGTTCTACAAAGCTCTACAAATGAATTATGTGTGAGCAATTTTCACAACAAACAAAAATAATAATTCATGTTAGATTAAATTTGTTCCATAATTCAATTTTTTCAATCTGATGTTGTAATGTTCAAAAAGAATTTTTAGAAAACAGCATTTTACACACTTTCCAAAAGTTTTACGGTGGCAGGGGCAGGTGTCAAGTGGCAATCTCATTTTGAACAAGTTAATTTCTCAAAGAGGAAATTAGACTTTCACGTCTGCTTAAAAACGGCACATTGAAAATTAAATTAGCAAATTCGTCGTGCTTTGTTCTACTGTAGCTAGCAACATCAAAGTACAAACGTCAGCTTTTACAACTTTTAATCCCTTCCATTAAATAAAACTATTTAAAACTCATTCCTGAGCAAATGCCGCCGCAACGGTCGCCGCCGCCGCCACACCAATACAAAAATAAGTCACACAAGAAGCAACAAAGAATTTATATTAACGCAATAATCTTATCTTGATCATTTTCCTCTAACTTCTTGGAACGTTGTCTTGCATGAGACAAACAATACACCATTTTATTTTCTCTCACCGTCAACCATCTCATCAACTTGATAATGATGATAATGGCGTGGTTCGTTGGTGTAAAAAGTAATTTTGTCCTGGCTTGCTTTTGCTTTTCCCTTTATGATTTTTAGTTTCCTCTTTCTCAACTCATCTCATCTCAGCTCTTTTCATCCTGGTGCACAAAAAATATTCTGATTCTGGTTGATGACGGTGGTGGCGGTGACGATGATGGTGATGCCTCCTCCGCACAAAGACCTAATTTTCAAATATTTTTTTCCAACAAAGTATGAAGGATACGAGCTCACTTCTGACTTCCTCCTTGTTTTTCTGGCATCTCGTGAAGCGGTGCGCGGTAAAAATTTAGGCAAGGCATCTATATCAAAAAATAAGAATAACACAACACTACAGCAGTAGCCTTTCTTGTAGTACTTTTCCGAACATCATTGAAATTCTTTCGAAGAAAAATTTCTCTTGTTTGACGACAAAAGATTAGGTGAGGGAAGGCAACATTCTGTTCCGTATAATAAGTCAACGTTATGCTGTGCTATGCTACTTTGTAGTCATATCCAAAACTTTTGTTTTACTAAGGCATTTAAAAATGTGTGGTACGTTCTTTTAATTTTTTAGAGAGAAAAATATTAATGATTATAATAATGGCGATTCGATGGGTGCACGGAAAGGTCTTAAGTCTATCGCTATCCAAGCGGATGTGATGTGATTCTTGGGCGTAAATTGTGTATAGCTGTAAAAATGAAAGGAGAAATAAAGAAAGGAAGAGGAACTTTTTCCTATTCTTTTCCTTCGTTAATTCGAGTGAAAAGACACATTCATAATTTCTCCTACTCAGCAACCGAAAACAGCTACATTCATCCAAGTCATCGTCAAGCAATTTCGTAGTTTGAAGTCAAGATTTATTAGCTCGTCTCCTTTTTTCTCTCCTTCTACTTTTTTATTGTACACTAGGGCAGAAAGAAATGGTATTTAGAAGCATGTTGTTTGTTTCCTTTATTATTATTTTTCATTTAAAGTTGTTTCCTGTCTTCCCTCTTCTCTGAACGTTTCTTGTGGCATATTTGTAAAAAGTTGAGTTGGCTTTGTCTTTCTTCTTAAATAAAAATAAAAACATTGAAAAGTGAGTAAAAATGCAGTAAGCAAGGTAATGAATGATTGCTTTACATACACATCCCAAGGTATAACTTGTAACATAACCAAGTTAAGACAAAGGCAACACTATTTTATGCTTATCAGAGTACGCCCGCCAATACAAATAGAATTGCTGAAGTGGTACATATTTTCTCGTGAATGGCATGATAAAAAGAGGCAACTCCTACGATCTCATTACAAAGAGGGAACAATGCCACGAGAAAAAATGTCATCCCACCAGAACTTGGAAGCATACCACCCGAGACAAAAAGTGAAACCGAAAATTGGCCCGTTGATGCATGTAAGCATGGAGTATGTGAGTGAGAGATTGTGAAAGAGTCGAGAATTTTCTTTTCCAAGAGATGAAATCCTGTCGCTTTATTTAGTTGGAAATATCAGTTCAGTGAGCAATAGATTATATGTAATGGAAAATAAAAAATTACTACAACTTTTGGACACAGACAGAGAGAAAAGTCTGTGTAAAGCGTACAACGCAATTCAGAGTAGACATTAAAGGCGAGATGATTATTCTAAACTCTAAACTAGAATCTACTAATATATTTATTAAAATACATCATCCATCCTTGGCGATTAATGAAACAAAGGAATGGAGCCAGCTAAAGGCAATGAATGAAAAACGTAGATTCGCTCGGCTCAACATTTTTCTAGAAGACGCGGTGTAATAATTTTGATAATAGCTGCCGCCGCCGTTGATAGTGATAGTACTTTGATCCTATCGTTAATCCCACTATCAGATTATCTGCACCCAATATACAATGTATTTATCTATTTTTTATATTTATCAAAACGCTGAAAAATAAAACAGTCATCCTACTGTCTCTTGGACTGAAACAAAGTAGCAAAAAATAAATTTATTGTAATCTGTTTTATTTTTAGTGGATGTGATGTGTTGTCGTTGATGATGATATTGCCATCTTTTGCACTGAATCGTTCTATTGTAGGTTTATTGTCAGGAGGAAATAAAATAAAAAATTAGAGTCAAATCAAGATTTGTTTCGGTTCGAAGGGAGAAAATGACTTGGATAGAACTGTTGACTCCCCAAAATAAGATAAGCGAGCGGCAATAATACTTGTTCCATAAAATGTGTCTCTCATGTTTGTTAATGATAATGGTTGTCTGAAAATGGCGAGCTTTAATGTGCCATTGTTTTTTACATGCTGTTCTTCTGGACCTGTGGAACAAACGCTCCACATGATCTAGTATTGGCTAGGAGGGCAAAAATAGGATAGCATCACCTTGCTCGTCGTCTACATGTAGTAAACTAGTAAGTGAAAAGGAAATAAAAAATGTCACGGGACAAACAAGACAAACTGTCATAGCTAATAACGATCTGTTAGAATCGCACCAATGAATACCATCATACATTAAATATAATCTCGTTGTGTAAGTAGTAAGTAGACAATTATTAGAGGCGTATTGTAATGTAATGTAAAGTTAATGCACCTCCACCGCCGCCACCACCAACACCACCGCCAATCCTCCTCACTTCACCAAACAACAACATTGTGTACCTACTTAGTTATTGCCTTTTTTAAATCCCGTTCTACTTTGCATTTTTCCCCGTCATTCTTTACCTCGGTGATTTACCGACTTCGTGGTGATTATTATCGGGTTTACTTCTGGCACATTAAAACGCGTGTATTTCTATTTTTTAACGAAAGAAAAAACTCGTAATGGTAATGGTAAGGAACACATGGTTCTGTTAAAAGCAATAAAGATATCACTTTTCTCTCTTTCGTCTCCCTTTCTTTTTCTTTCTTTCGAGAGATTTTCCATCTGTCTAGTGTTACACTTGTTGTTAGCGAATTGCAATTATATTATTTTTATTATTGCTGTATTATGGCATTTTTTAAAAAAAGACGACTTGTCGTGACGTCTTCTCGACAGCGACTGCCTGCTGCTCTTTTCTTCTGCCACACACACATGGTCTTTTCCCGAAACTTGAGTTCTGAGCGAGACACGAAGCATGTTCATAAATCTTCGTGTGAGTGCATTACGGTGATGATTTGTATATTAACTAAGTGAGCAGAGCAGCGACATAAAGTTCTTTTTGAAACGTGTATATTTGTGCGTAATGGAGCAAACGTTAGCCTGAGTGCACTTTTAATGGAGTTTAGTAGAGTTAAAAGTAAATTTAGAAGCTATGCCCGAATTGTTGCTAATCATGCATTTTATGCTAATATCAGCCTTCACCCTTAAAGGAAAGGGTGGGGGAAATGTGCAGCACACAGTCTACACAGATTCATTACAGGAGACTAGACGGCAGACCATTTCTTCGTCTTAGTATCACTGGTTTTAAATGATTATAGTGAGGAATGATTACTGAGATAGTCTTTTCCACCAAGTAATTAACAAGAATTAATAATGTCAGTTAGTATTATGAAATAAAAAGTCCAATAATTGTCGAGATGTATAAGTTAACTTAAACATATGAAAACAAAAATGATATAACTCGCTTATTATAACAAAGCACAGAAACTTTTCCGCAACGAAACAATTTGCTGAGTAAAGGAGAAATATTGCTATTGCTAATAAATCTGAAATCAGAAAAAAAAGTTAGCAAAAAGTAATACCTAACAGCACCCGGGGTTCCCAGGCGGTCACCCATCCAAGTACTAACCGGGCCCGATGCTGCTTAACTTCAGTGATCGGACGAGAACTGGTGTGTTCAGCATGGTATGGCCGTTGGCGAAGGAAACTGCTACGAACTTGGTAGTTATGCTGATCATCATCGTGAGCATTCACAGCCACCATATAAAAGCAGAGAGTTGAGCTAGGTCTTCACCTCACCTTCTCATACACAGTAATAACTGTACATGTGTGCCAGCCACTGCTTCACACTACTCACACATTTTTCTCATTTTTCCCATTCTACTCAAAGGAAGCTTGAATAACACAAAAAGCAGACAGCCTTAAGTTGGATTACAATCGGTCAATAATTGAGGTTTAAAGATAAATTAATTAACGATGCTACAAAGTTTGTATGATTTTAATGCACTAAACTATTTCTATACTATCTGTGAGCCACATATAAAATTTTCAGATGTAGCATTCGTTTTTGAATAATTGTAAGATGAGAGTAATTATGAAAGTCGGTTTAGTTATGAATGGTCCTGGGGTTGGACTCGGGTCCGAAATGTCAGTCAAAGGCATCTCTGGTCTTCCCACAACTTCATATTAATCTTTCGCCTTTTACTAAAGATTACTGTGTGGGAGGGCACATAATGAGAATTTAGAAATTTTTTTACAGCCTGCCGAAAGGCGGGCGCTTAATTAAACAAAAGATAAAACTTTTACGACTTTAGGGGGTTTCTCCTGGTTCGCAAACCAGGTTTTGGAGTTATTGTCAATGATAATGCTTCAGTGAGCAGTGAACGAAGACGACGGAGTTTTTGTGATTGGCGATTCCGTTCATTGACGCAACACCCCAAATGAAAATATCTTTACTTCAAACTCGCCGATTTAAAATTGTTTCATTATGTTCTATAAAACTAGAGAATGAATCCTTGTTGCAGCAAAGCTTCTGGTTATTTTACATAATTGTACAATTTTAGTTACTAGAAATGCATGCAGTAAATAATATACCGACTGACATTTTCAGATAATACAATGAATACATAGAATATGTCTTTAAAAAGATCAAAATTCTCGTTCCGCTTTGCCTGGGGAAAGGAATGACATCTTTCTAAGGATGTTTGCACTCTGCTCGCCAGTAACTTGATGGGAAGCATTGATTCCGTTTGCTTGCCAAACGGATGGAACGGTTGCGGAAGCTTCCACTCTGTGGTTGATTCAACTAAAATAGGGAAGGTTGCAGCAAAAGCTGAATGGCCACTTCATACTTCATTAGTACACATTTATTTGGTCAGATTCATCGCTTTTATTACTGATTGATATGATGTATGTAGGTATTTGTATTTTATAAATGGACACAAAATAATTTATACATCCGTGTACCAATGACCCAGAAAAACAAAGATGGACTGAATAAATGCATCCATACATTTATAAAAAAGAATACAATGGAATTATATTTAATATTCCATTTCCATTAATATGGAACTTTTCCACCCATTAAATTGCATTTCATTTCATACAGCAAGCTTTTTTCTGTGATGCATCCACCATTATTTCGTAGAAACATAAATGCAAACCACTGAAATCAGTAGTAAGTTTTGTGTTGTGTAGTATCATAATCATAGGATTTAAAGTCATTTAATAATTTTTGTTGACATTAGAACAAATTAGAAAATGAAGTCGAAGCTCCATTCTTATAAATACACATTTCTTTTCCTTGTGGCTATTACACAAGTAAGTTAACAAAGTTGGCTTAATTTTCGCTGTTGACTAGTGTTAGAATACATGAATTTAAAATTAACTACAGGTATCCAAAAACCACGCTTGGCTCTGGTCTGCCGATGATGCCACAACAGAATTTGGTGCAGAACCTGAATTCTCTGGAAATGGAAACACTGAAGAAGTTTTCGAAGAAGAAGAAGAAAGCATGGACCCAGAACAAAGCTTGAGATGTGAACAAACATTCCATAAAAATATTGAAACGGTAAATCTATCAGCACCCCTAAATTCAATAATTTAATCGTGTCAAAATTGAAGATGAATTCTGATTTGATAATTTACTTTCCTCATAGATGCTTCGAAACATTATGCCAGAAAATTCAACCATCGCAGAAAGGTTTGCTCGACAGGTAGTAGGAGAAGAAACGGACCATGATGAGTTAGTGCAAAGTATGTTGGATTTAGAGCCGTCAAATATAATTATACCTTTTTTTAAAATCATCGGGTCAGCACTAGCAAACAATGCGACTGCAATTGACGAAAATTATAAAAGTCTCCCATACGCTGTACGATGGCAGGTGTCCGACTTGATTAAATTTGCTGTTGATTATATTCAAACCACCTAAACTTGGACATAGATTTGAATTGATCAAATTAACCAATCCTTTGTCTGTACATTCTAAATTATATATAATTATTACGCTGATAGTATTTAAAATAAAAATGGAATTTAACATGTAAAGTAGAGAATGTTGCATTAAGAAGGGCAATAACCTCTTAAGCATAGCATTGCACAGTATTACACAATGCTACATCCAAGTGAATAGAGAGAGAGAGAGCACAAAGAGCTGGAAGAGGAGGGGACAATTTTCCGACCGTAGTTGAGCATTTTTCCTACTTCGGAAATATTGTTTTCTGATGGAAGATGGCGAGTGCATGAGCTCAAAACTTATTTCAAACATGTACCCCTTAAAAATATAAGATTATCTTTCGTTAAGGGTTTGTATATTGAAAAGGATCTTCCAATAAAATATAACAGTGACTAATGTTCTTTGACGTTAGGAGATATCGGCTGCTTTCTTATTAAAGACACTTCCTATTATGAAAGAAAAGATCAAAGAAACTAACGACTGGAATTGTCACATTGAGCGAATAAGTGTGCTATTATTACATTGAACTACCACCTGAAGTCTGGTTGAACCAAGTTTATGGCAATAAAGATATTACACAAACCCCTCCGCCAGAGTTGATATATGTACATATTTGTTGGTATATAATAATAATCCACACCTGTGACAATTTTTACGAGTACATAAATTGTTTTGTCTGAAATTCAACCTATTCTTCTCAGTTAAGTTCATAATTTAATTTTTCATAATCGTCACCATATACAAATCTTGAAATGAATTCCATTCCATACCGTGAATGAAAGCAATTTGTAAATGTTTATTCAGTCATTCTTTTATTTATAAAAATTGCTTTAAAAAGCAAATGTGCTGCAAATGTAATAGTCATTTTTATAGTATAAAGGTAGTAGTAATTTTTAATTGAAGGGTTTTGCCAGCAAGGACATTAATGTTTTTACGATACCACTGAAAATTGTAACTGTCCCTTAATGAAATTTCCGATTGTGTTTTCAAAGGACTACTCATTCAACCGTCCAAATTGCCCTTTTTAAGGTATTACAGTCGTAAATATTTTCTTATTTTTACTTACAAAGCCACCGCCAAAAAGATCAGAAAGAAGAGAAGGTGTACCTTATCGAAGCTCTAACTGTTTGCATCAGATAGATAAATGTTTTCCAGTTGGAAAAAACATCAACTGAGAAAACTAAAGAAAGAAGAAATATTCACAGGAGAACTAAAAAGACGCTGAGAGGACTAAAAGCACAAAGCTCTTTTTTCCCTCAATACATCTAATATAATACAAATAATGTATGTAGGTGTATAGTTATATATTTTGAAACAAATATAGCTACATCATCCAGCAAAAAAGTAAAAGCATAAGAAAAAAGAAAGAACGTCCGGATTACCAAATACAGTCCCTCTGACAGGGAATTTAATCCTTTGAGGATCAAACGGAAATTTGTTTTTGAAAACTTGACTCCTGCTGGCTCCAATTCTTTTTTCGCCTTCTCTTGTCCTCACAGGCAAATATACATTCATAGGCACCGCATTATAAATACTCTGTATAGCTTTGAAACTATATAGGTATTATTTTTGGTTAGTTCGTTGGTTTGTACAACGTTCGGTTGATGTTCTTCTCCTTTCTTTTTCATCCAGCTAGTTTTTCTGTCCATCCCTCACAGCACACGGAAAGAGAAGCAAAAGCATGTATCGTCATATTAAAGGATGACGACATCCATCTGGAACAAACGCTGATACTTCTCGTGCTTTAGTGCTGCTTCTTCTCCGTCCGCCTCTCGTTTGCCGTTTTACCACTACTCTGAAAGAGGATCAAGACGAAGACGTAGGGATTCATGCAATCGTCTTTTACACAGGAGGAGAGGGAGAAAGTAAAGTAGCAAAGGGAAAGAAAGAGAAGAAATGGAAATCACATGAGAAAAAAAGGCTTCTTCTATTTTTAAGAGAAAATTGTGTACCCATTCTCCGTCCTCTGTATTAATAATGCTCCTCTTAGTTTTTCAGCAATTTTCCTTCATAAGGGTAAGGAACTCTCTAAAGTATACCATGCTTAGCTTAACGTTAGTCTACCTCTATGCTACCTGGTGTTGTGGGCTTCAAAACGAGTACCGTTATTATTATTAATGCAAGAGACCCTTCTCCAAGCTTTCGTCATCCTGCACTCTCCTCCGCATCAGAATCGCTTCACTCAACTCTGCTCAACTCACCTTGGCGTTTCCTTCTTTCGAAATTGATTCATTACATTGCTAGCACTCATGCCTGCTTCTGTCCTTCATGCCAAAGGCTTTTCTTAAAGGAAATGGGGGTATCTCCCGCAGAAAAAAATGCGCAAACTTTTATTTTGAAGCTGTAATGAAAATAATCCCTTTTCCCTTATCGTCATGATCATCATCGTCGTCATCTCCTGTGGGATCTATTCCTACCTACAGGTATTTTTACTTAAAGACGAAAAAAGTTTGTGACATGATGCTAAGTTTTTGTGAAGAGGAGGAAAACCTGCTGTATTACTTAACTAAGTCAAGTAAAAAACACGAGGAAAAGGGAAAGGTCTCCGGTGGGAAAATTATTATGGAAAACATGTTCACTCGTAGGCATTATGGAAAAAGTCTGGAAAGAGAACACAACGGTTATTATTTGACGTGATTTTTATTGTGTTTTGTTTAATAAAACTTTTTAAAGAAAAATAATATCGAGCGTGATGTGGTGATGCTGGTTGAAAGAGTTTGCTCTGCAAATTCAAACAAGTGAATGCTTCATGTTGCAAGCAAGCAACGTGATATTTTGACAAAGTACACAAATTCGTGTCATATGAGTATTTTGGTGATAGGCTATACCATTAAAAACTGACAGAGTCAGAGAGGGTTTCAGTCCCTCTATTCACATTATAATATTGGGTTCTAGTTTGCTGAAAACTGAAATAATAATCTTGTAGGTTTTCAAAAGTCCTATTACTCGCCTGTGCAATATGTATAAACATATCCGTTGCTGTGTATAATTATTTTAGAGTAAACTAAAGGAAATGTGTTTTGCGGAGATTGTGCTTCATTTTTCAGCAAACGTAGCGTTTTCTCCCTTTCTTTCTTCTGTAATGATACGATCTTCAAGCCAGGACTGTATTGTTTGTAAAAAAACCGTTACGTATGAATGTACTAACTAACGAAACACCAGCAGTATTTTACTGTCATTATCATCGTCATCGTCATTCATTCTCTCTTCTGCTCCTTTCTTTCTTCCTTTTTCTTCTCCTCTTCTCGTCTATCGTCTTGCTTCCTGATAACTCTTGTGGGGTTAATAATAGAAAAAGAAAGCAGTTAGTCGGATAATGGGCAAAGTTTTTCCTTCTTCCTTTTCTTCGAACGACTCGACTCCTGATATAATAAAAATGCATTGTTTGTTATAAACCGAACCACCTACGAACCTATTTTTTGAAAGCATTACTAACACTAACTAAGGAAACCAGGACGAGAAGCGCAAAAAAGGAAAGGTAGAGTATATCGTTATTTAAAGAGAAGCTGTAGCGCAGCAAAACGAGAAAGATTGTATCATATTGCCTTCGCCATCCCTTGTCGTCAACTTACTTCATGGAAACTTCATAGAATAGAGGAACTGAGAAAAATAGCATAAATTTTTAGGTTTCTTCCAAACTACAGCACACGTTCGGATTGTAAGATAATGATCGCCTTCATCCCGACTGTGCGGGAACTGAGCAACCTCTTTGCCAGAAAGAAACGGCAATAATGCATCTCCACTGATGGTTGTCATCCGCATTCACATCGTCATCAACGTAACAATCACATTCACCTACCTCGCAGATTACACTGATTCCATCGCATGTTCTTTCCTTGAATGTTTGGTTCCTTTCTTACACTATTCCAAATTCCAAATGATAATACAACTGCTCAGTGTCTCATCGGTTCGGTCAGTGTAGACAATACTTTGGAACTTTTTTACTGTTTTGCTGGGCTTTTGGAGCAATGCTCTTATTCACAGCGGGAATCTTCTTTATCGCATCCACCATATCCGTTTAATTACTGTGCACGTTTTCGGAGAAAAGACAATAGACAATGAAACACTTTTTTACAGTCGACAAGTGGGAAATATCCTAGTAGCGAAGAAAAAAGTCTCACTATATTTCTATTACGTACCGTTATTACTTATAATGTGCTTATCGTGAATCGTGAATGTCAAGTATACGAAACAGGAGGCAAATCCCTTAACCAGCGCAGTGGTTACTGTAAACGTGTAGATACATACGTCGTGCAACTGATGCTACTTAAAAAAGATATTTTCTGTCTCGATGTAGCCGTTACATTTTCTCTCTGGATGAAGTTAACTAAAAATGCGCTTTCAACACAAAGAGCCAGGAAGTAGGGATAAGGAAAGAAAGGAGAAAAGAGGAAGATTTTCTTCGTCAGTGAACAGGGCTCATTTTTTAGTGGTACGTAACTTTCTGTTCTTATGTTTCATTATGGACACATTTTAAAGGCTCCTTTCAAGACCTAACAGAGGCGTTATGTTATATCTTATCGTAATTGCACGTAAACGTGTCAGCAGAGAGAAGAAAAAGACATGAGTTGGAGAATAAAGGGAAAACTAACACCCGTCCAAGGACACCATAATGATGTGAGTAGGAATGGTGCATGAGTCCTTGTGCGTTTTTTTTCTTTTTGGTTTCCACTCCTACCAACCAACAGTTTTTTTTCTCCCCGCTGAAACAAAAGAATGGCCATTCCCGTCTTTCCTTTTGTTTCATTCATGGTTAACAGCAGCAGCAGCGCAGCAATATTTTTGTAGAGACACTGTATGGAAACAACGCAACATGCTACACGATTTGTTGCTGAGAAAAACGTAAGAAGCATTTCCGTTTTGCCCGCTTTTATTTTATTGATAAAATAATTCACTTTTGTCTNATGGAAACAACGCAACATGCTACACGATTTGTTGCTGAGAAAAACGTAAGAAGCATTTCCGTTTTGCCCGCTTTTATTTTATTGATAAAATAATTCACTTTTGTCTTAAAATGCGATCATGAGCACCCGCGTCCATTCTTTGTTATAATTTTTTAAAGTGCCAAATCGGTGTAAAATATAAATATTTAGGAAAAACAGAGACAACGTTTCATAAAATTCTGATTATCTTAGCAAGTTATATAAGAGATGCTCCAGCAAAACTAAAATTATAATGGACACATTTAGAGCATGCCAAATTTAAGTCACCTCAGTATCTTTTGAATTGATTTCATCTGGCAAAAGCAAATGTTAAGAAATTTTCATTTCAGAATAATGATTCTGAGGCTACAACATGAATTATATATGGGCAGGGGCAACTCTCGGGGGTCAGATAATCATTCTAATGCTGATTTTTTGTACATGATTTTTAGAGGTAGGCCGTGAACTGTGAACAGTGGGGACTCAACTATAAAGATAACTGAACAAAAGATAATAGAGGAGACAGTAGCAAAATACTATGTGAGGAAACTGCTGGCGAGGCAAAATGTATAACTTACTATCATAAATACAGGAGACGAAGAGGAAAGCGAAAAGGAAAAGTTATTGCCGCTGTTTAAAGAAAAGAGCAAAAAAACGTAAGTATGAAGATGTTACATAAAACAAGGGAAAAGGTGACATCTCGTTGTCCCTTATAAGAACCAAGATTATAACAAGCACGGAAGGAAAGAAGCCCATTTTCCCCCGAAACATACGGACACGAGTAACGAGAATGTATGAATGAATGAATCAGAATATAAAGCAACTTGGTAAACGAAACTAAACAAGCCCATTCTTTACTGTTTCAAAAGAGCGAATCCAACATATCTACATACATAAGTGAGTCTTATATAAAATCCGCCATTGATCTCAGTGACTGTGGCGCGGTGTTGGTGTTGTTGTACGAAGACCTATTATTATTTCAGTGTGACGCCTTTTTACTTTGTGCATGGGAATCATTTCCGCCACGCTTCCTATCCAGATTATAGTTATATTTCATCTTGCGAAAGTATATACCTAAGGAGAAAATGAAGTGTATGGTTCTTTTCCCTTTTTTCTTTCTGTAGACTTTTCTCGCTTGTTATTATTAGTATGGTTGGGTGGTCGAGATGAGATGTTGTTTGGGTCGCTTGCTTTGCTCCGTCTTCTTTGTTGTCGTCGTCCTAAGGGAGTAATGTGAATGTGACGATACAAGTTGACCTAATCGGAGAAGTCGCTACTGTCTGTTCTGTTTTGAGGATTTTTAAGAAGAAAGGATAACATTAGCTCCGGTTCGAACGAACCTGTCCTTGTGACGCCGTTGATCCCCTTTACATAAGATGCGCATTGAATTGAAGTTGGAGGAGGTAGGACACGTATTCTCAAGAAGAAAGAAAGAAAGGAAATAGAAGAAAATACATACAAAAGAAAATAATGAAAAGGACGGGAAAAGTAGTTGCGGATGTGCTTTGGGCTTTTCTTTTCTTTTCCTTCAAATTTCTCCTTTGAAGTCAACGTGAATTACTTGCGAGTTGAGTTAAATTTTAGCCAAGGACAAAAGCAGCTTTCTTTTTCTGATAGTACAAAAGGACTCGTTTTTTAAAAGGCGTAGCTGAAGTTGAAGCAAAGCTACCTTACAAAGTTTCATCGTGATCACCATCATCGTCAGCAGCAACAGCATCATCGTTATCGTCTCATCTTCCTTTTCCTAGTACTCAATTTTTGTCTTGATATGCGGTTCCTGTCATTGTCGTCAATGCCATCTTCATCATCATCATCTTGCTCACTGATATGTACTGAATTCATGTTAAAACGACGAAAAAAGGAAGGACGAGGAAAAAGTACGTCGTTTAACGGTTCAAGAAATCAGAGTAAAATATCAATATCTCATATTTGTAGATGTGCTCGCTTAATGCATCTCGCAGCTCGGTAATGGAAAATAACAAGTACGAAGAAGTGGTTATTTTCACGGCTGAAACGTGAAGTCGCTTTCTTGTTGTGGTTTTGCCTGGTGTGGTGAGTAAAAATGGTCGAGTCAAAGGATGTAAAGCAGAAGCAATTTTGATGTCGCAAAAACTCTGGTGGCAATTGCTGTTTTAGACGGCTCCTTCAACCACTTCTTTTCTTTCATCTTGCTCACTTGTCTCTGGGTTTTTCCTGGGATTCTTCTGGCAACGAGAGATAAACTGAACTTAGAATAAGTAGGAGGAAAAGGAAAGCGTGAAGATGTAGACCGGAAAGGAGAATAAAATGAGGATGATATGATGAGCTAGGCATTTTATTTCACTTGCTTTTACTTTACTACCCCTGATGTGTACAGTTCAGGTATATTATTCTATGTTTCTTACATGTACAATGCCATTTCCCTTTGCCACACCGACAACTTTTTCTTTAAACAACCTTAGCTGCTAAAGTTATAATGCACACTTCTGGTTTTCTTCTTTCTGAAGTTACCTAAGTTGCTCACAGAGGAGATGTGCTTGTGCCAGAGAGGCAGAGCGACTGTCTGTCTGTCTACTTGGCTGTCTTGCAAAAGAGAAAATTATTAGTTGTTCGTGGTTTTCTCTCTCGAACTCGCTCTCTTCTTTCTACATGTTTTCCTTCTTTTGAAATAATCTTGAAGAGAAAGCGGGAAGAAAAGGTAACTAATAAGACGTACCGAAAGGAGATAGGAAGGGCTGGGCATCATAAAAAACCACAAGGCAGAATGAAAGGATTAACTAGGAAAAGTATAAACAAAACGGCATCAATAATGCGATCTTTCTTATTCCATTCGCTTTTCCTGCCAGCTTTTATGTGTTGTGCTTAATAATAAAGCCCGTATCATCGATGTGCAATTTTACGTGTACATAGACACTCTCGTAACTAATGGTAAGTATTAGCTACACGGTCCCTTTGGCTTTGTATTATTATTATTTCATTACTATTGCCTTGTGTAAGTTTTTCTTCTTTCTAACCACACCATCATCAATCACAAAATTACGTTTTACTTTACTTGTAGAGATAATTACTCCTCCCAGCTGGACTTCAACAAGAAAGGCAATAATTTAACGTTTGTCTTTGCTCTAAAAAGAATCTCTTTGGTGTTTGTTAGGTTAGGATTAGTTCCCATTTGATGTCTCGGCTTCATTAACCTCTTTCTCAAACTACATCATCTAAAATCGCTGAAGGTGAAGATTTTTTCTCTTTTTCTGGCTCAGCTCACCTCCGTTATTGCTTTGTGGTCAGCAGCAGCAGCAGGATAGTGTATGAGAGTAACACCATCCTTTCTGCCGGTTTCCACATACTTACATAAAATAATAATAATATTAGTATTATCATCATTTTCATTCATCATGCATTATGTATTAGTAATGTGCCGCTATGTGCCCACCGCAGCACTCCGTTTTCCGCTTTTTTATTCGGCATTAACATTTTTACCATTATTCTACTCACTCACATCACACACAACTACAGCCACAGCCACCTATTTTATGCAATGACAGAGAAAAGAACAAAGAGAAGCGAATTGCATATTTATTGCTTGGCTAAAATAAAAAGGCTTCAACTTTTGCTCGCTCGCTTCCTCTTTTTACTAGTCACACACTCCAAGCAGTAAACGGGGTGCAGCCGCGTGTAAATGTAAAGATAGCAAAAAAAAAGAATAATGTAATAGAATATAATACAACATAACATAAGCAACAGCCATCCATCCTTCCCCGGGTTTTAGTTTTATATGTGTGTTATATGATGTGATGTGTTCTCCCTCACATTTACTTTTACACAATTTCTGCCTGTATTCTTGTCCCCCTCCACTCATTCTGCAGACACGCTTCACTTGTGATATCAAACACATGTGTAATACTACAGGCACACATACACTAGCAATGCATTATCATTATCATCAAAGAATATTTCTTTAAAGAGAGAGAAGAGAAAAGAGAACGTGGTAGATTTGTATAAAACATGCTTTTCCTTTTTTATCGGTTCACTCTCCTCATGGTTGATACTGATTGTGGGAGAGAAAGAGAAACTTTTTGAGCAAGGTTGTACATTTCCAACTTGCTCATCACAGTCATCACAGAGAGGAAAAAGATGGGTAGTGGAAATGGAAATCACATATCTTCCACATAAATGAGCACGGAGAAGGGAAGAAGAGAGCTGTGCTACTGCTGCTGTTGGATCTGGATAAGTAAAGTGAGTAATAAGAACGAAAACCGGTTCAGCTCCCTGTCTGTTGGATAGCATACCGCACCATTGTCAAAAACTGCTTTGTATTGCAGACATGTCCAAAATACACTTTTATATTTATTTTTTCCAGCTCGGCTTTCTTCGGTTGGTAAGGAAGAGTCCAGTACTTTAACCCGGAGAAAATATAAGTGCATCTAGTTCATATATTATTGCATCCTTTATCTGTACTGCTTCGTGGCAAGGCATTGTCAGTATTCCAGCGTGTGACTGGAGCCGGTTTTTTTATGATACGAAAGCGAGAACCGAGAGGCGAGAGAAGGGGGAACTTGTGAATGCTTACTTTTTCGCGTGTGTGCTGTGCAGTAAATGGGAAAATTTTTATATCCAATATTTAACAATATTCCGGTTATATACAGTTATACATTTTTTCTGCTTCCAGCCGTCAGCTCGTGTACGATCGACAATGTCGACTACGATCCCCCGAACTCGGTCTGATGGATCGATGCTGGGGACCAACTGGCCGACAGGCTCTTCTTTTGACTCGGTTCGTTTTTATCCAGCTTTGGGGAATGCAAAGCAAAGGCAATAGAAACGAGAAGAGAGCAGACACTGTGCACACACCTCCCTCTCATTCCATCTCCACACCGGCCATATGTATGTAACGCATAATGGTTATCATTAGTAGGAAAGGAAGAGAGCAGGGAAAAGCAAGTGGCTTTACGAACGAAAACAACAGAAAAAGAGGGGACTACTCATTTCATACATTTTTTCTCTCGGTTGTAGCTGCTGCTCTATCAAAATTCTGTGAATATTTTCTGCCATGGCAAGCCAACTTCGGTCGCACTCACTCACTCACACACAATCAGTCAAGTTGTACCATCACCACCACATTCGCCGTCATTTACGTACTTCACAAAAATATTATTATATTGGAGGAGTTGCTTCTTGTAATAATAATAACAGGATACGTACGAAAACCGAGTACTCACTTAGACACGCATAATTTTTTATACTGGCCAGTATTGTAAAAAGAGACAGAGAAACGGGGGTTTTCCACTGTTTTTCTTCTAGTTGTAAAAAGCAGGAATACATTATTTCCACGAGTTTAGTATTCAAGAACATTGTAAACTCAGTTGGCCATCCTTGGCCACTTTCTCACGAAATTTGTATTCTTTTTTCTATTTCATTTCATTTCGTTGGTTTGAAGAGAACACCTTAAGAAGTTTTGCAGTCGAGTTGTCCTCATCACTGCCAGCCTTTACTGCCCACAAACAACACATTGAAATTCAACGACCACTCAATCAAGTTTTTACATTTGGAAAGTTTATTTATTTTTTGGCGAGCGAGGTCTGCATTTTGCTGCTGTTCACTCGCTTGCCTGTTTCGTCCTTCCCTTTTTTGACAGAAAAAAATATCACCGTAGTTTTTGTAAACGGCTTAGGAAAAGGATCCTGTAAATAAAACAGGTACATAGAAAATATCTCACCTGCAGAATAGCTGCTTTCAGTCTGGAGAGAGACAGTCAGAGAAGATGTAGCACTTTCTCAGACTTTTTAGTCGGTAGTCCGGTCAAGTAGAATAAAGAATTTATTAGCAATATCCCTGCCTTAATTGAAATAGTCTGCATTTCTTTAAATTGAAAGGCTAACACATTTTCGTTCTTACAACACGACGACCTTCACTGGTCAACAAACAACGCCAATACATTTATTATTGTGTACAGCACAAGTTAATTACAATTTTTATTTTAAAAATCATCGAAAGAAAAACATGATATTTTTCATTCACCGAGTTCAGTTTATTCAGCCATAAAAGTTTTCCACACTGGACAAAGAAAAAAGTGGATTTTGTATCATCAATTGAAACTGAAGCCCAACGAAACTGATCACGTCTCAAATCTCAGATCTGGAACAGGTATGAAGACATATTTTTTCCAAAAGTAAAATCTGTTTTTTATTCGTTTAAAAAAATTATTCGTTTTCCACTAACGTCTTTTAGTTTCTTTAGTTTTTTTCTCGTGCTTTTTCTCATCTCCATCCTTTGCTCGTGATAACGTTCATTTTTCACTTTTACGTGTGTGCATGTGTCGGCTCGATAATTTTCAGTCTCTGCTTCGGTGCTCCGGTGGTGCGATTAAGCATTCATTTAGAGGAAAATGGAGCAATTTTTATTCCTACTTGGTATTCTTCTCCCTGCTATAAACCCCACACACTTTTCCTCTTTTGCTCCTCTGTACGCAGTGAAGCAGAAACGGCATATATCTTCAAGTACATAGAAATATAAGTGGTACATTTCGTATTCGTACCCATGATTTTTACAATCTATTTCCTTAAAATAATGCTTTTAAGTTCCCCCTTTTCTCCTTCTTTCGCTCCCTCTACATGCGAGTAGAAATAGAACCAGTTTCCGTTATACATTTTTGCTCAGTTGGAGTCAAATGCAAAGGGAAAGAGAGAACGAGAGAGGGAGAGTTCAAGAAGAGAGAATATGATTACTCTGACTTTAGACACAAAGAAACAATATCAAAATCAAGTAACAAGTAATTTTTTTCCAAAACGAATTGCTTGCTGTTTGCATTTATCCTCTATTTATACCACTTACTTGCATACATCTGAGACTCCCGGGTTTGGGCAACCATTATTTCCTTTTCATGCATCTGGAAAAAACTAAGAAAACAAATAGTTTCAATCTTTGTTGGTATCTTGCCGTATTTTTACCCAGAACACAAAAAAATAAATAATAATAGTAACAGTAATAATAATCGTAATGGTAATAATAATATATTTCAATGGTGAGTCCTGGTTGCGCCAAAGTTATCCGTAAGAGCCAAGTAAGTTTTTGCCGAGGTTCAAGTTACTCCGCTTTTTTCTTCGTTTTCTCCTTTCCTCCATTGAAAATTACCGATCCACAGCCCACCCCAAGGTCCTGTGTTCAAGTCAAGATAACTTTCTTCCTTCTTTTCCTGATTCCCCAAACACCAGTTTCCGCAGCACAAATGATGATGCTGAAGAAACAGTATAACGACTCTGCTTCTTTCTATTTTCCCCTCTAGTCTTTTCAGAACTCTTATGGTTACGTTATAAAACACCTTCGCATCTTTCCTCTTCTCTTGTATTTTCTTCTCCGTTTGCATCGACGCGCCGTGCTTTCTTATCCCAAGATATTCCACTTCGTTCCAACCAACCCAGAAAGAAAGAAGAAACTTTTCTTATTTTTTTCTTTCTTTTCTCTTTTCTTTCTTACTTGAGAAGTCTGCACCCAACTAAAGTAGAAAGTAAGTAGATGAGTTGTACAGTAATGAGTTCCACATGGTGAAAACTTGTTTTGTGTAGTCCACTTTATCTTTACTTTACTTCACTGGGGTTATTTTAAGAAAACGAAACTTTCCATCTATAATGTTATAGCATAGCAAACACTTTTTTATATAATAAAAGCAACTTTTCATCTTTTATTTTTTGATCTGAATCACTTAAAGAAAATGGAGAGAGCGAACGAGAGAGCGAGTATAACAGACAAAGAGAGTATTTCCTTCAACCAAGCAAAAGTTGTAATATCGACCGTTGTTATCGTCGTCATCAAGAAAGAAGGAGTCGTCTCGACTGACCCCGCATCGCATCATCGTTATCATGATCATCATCGCCGTTTGAGATTTCTGCCAAGTATGCATGAATATCTTGTCTCGTACAGCAAAGCGAACCAACAGAGAAGAAATAAGTTTAATACTCTGGTTACACTACGGATATCTATGGAGTCATTGGATTACTTCTTGGAAAAATAAAACAAGCAAAGAAAAACTGAATAATATGGGGGAAATGGCTCCAGGATGATGTGCACAACTTCTCTTAGAGAAATGACGAAAAAACGTATTGGAGGAAATCACGAACGGAATCGTGCCAATAGCATTTTGCTATTCGGATCCTTGAACTCAAATGATTAGTTGAAAGGTAAGTTATTGATTCACTAAGTTAATTCTGCAAGATTCATAAAGTAGGAGATATTCATAGTATGAATGCGCTTCCCAAACATGTTATTTTGGTAGACAATTTAATTATTTATGATTTATTATTCATTCATTCATTTTGTAAAATAAAGTTATCATTTTATTATTTATTTGTTGTGTTATTATTATTTCATTATGATTTTGGTTTTCTTAATAATTCATCATAAAAACCGGCGAAATGTAACGTAAAGGAATGCACATGATGATTTTCAAAGCACATTGTACGTCATCAAACTCCATGCATCGTTATCTCTCTTTTTTCTGATATTTCCTTCCGGGGACAACAGAGCTATTACTGCCAAACCATATAATCCATACACTGCTATAGCTATTTTATTATTATTAACTTTACTTATCTAAGTATATTTGTACTTCCATTAAAAGCAATAGTTTTATACTGCTTTATCAATCCCTTCTCTTATTTCACGGAGAAAAATATCTTAAGCTGCTGCTCCACTGTCTTGTCACTTTTTATACACGAGCTTTGTGCTACCGAATGCGGCAGAACATCACAGTTAGAATTCAGACAAAGGATGTTAACTGGGATCTAGAAGCAGAGAGAAAGGAAGTAGGCTTGTATAATGTTCCATTGCACTCCTAACTGGTGAGGTCATATCCTCCACCCTTTTACTCTGTATAAGTAATAATATGTGGTGCAGCTTGCATATTACTCTGCTCTGTACACTCTCCCAGAACGAGCAAAAGTTTTTCGATGCCGTCGTAGTTGTAGTCATCATCATCATCGTCATCATCGCATTACATTAACTTGATAAATCAGCATCGAGTTTCTCTCCCTAGCTGTACACATCGTATCAAAAAGAAAGCAAGTCTTAACTTTCTGGAGGTATTAGATTTTTCTGCTGCTGCTGTTGCCTTTTCCTTACACATAAACAATTCCAGACGATGTGGCCTCCTTCTCCACAAAAATAATATGCGTCCAAGTTAAGGATTGCAGTAAGCAGCAATAATAATAACCATCATATCTGCTTGAATGGTTAAGTCTGAACTGAGACATTAGGAAGAGAAGAGTGGGATTGAAGTGGAAACACTATACTTACTGTCCTAATATAATCTCCGTGATGTTCGTTGTTTTTCAAATAAGTTATGTTGTTATTGTTTTTCATCCTTTCTCATCTCTTATCTAACGTTGTCAAAAAGTACATTGCAATGGTTACTTTTGCAATATCCAGTCAGCAATTTCGATAAATTGAATTCAACTTCAAACATTTTCCTTCTACTTATATTTATCTTTTTCTCTCTGAAATTGCATTCAAGTCAGGCCTGACAAGTCATGTTACCGTCGATGTACTGGAAATATCGCAATTCAGCAGATAGGGAATTCGGTTTGACATCCCTGGGCAAGGGAAAAAATAAAATAATGGACACCTGTGTCAAAATTGCCATATGGCATGACTCCAGCTATCTCGGTATAGTACAGCAGCAAAAATAAGACAAAACGCAATTTCATTATCGAAGGTTAAAAATTCTCTTTGCACTTATTCAATCTTAAGATATGAAATTGCGTTCATCATGCGTTCTGATATTTAAGACTCTCCTTTCTTGTCAATCATTCTCCTGGATGTCGTAATTGTAATACACAATGCAATTGTTCGATAAAGATCGGAAAACAAAACGTGCTTAATTTTTATGCGTTGAATTAAGTGGTCGATGTTGCAGTAATAAACGTTTTTTTTCAAGTAACGCTCTTGGTATATAAGAACTGAATTGATTTCACTGACAGTCTTGATTTTACAGTGTACGTCACCGCTTTTGTAACTCTCCATAGACCATGATAAATGTACGGAAAAATTAAAAATGCACAAGTGGAATACTTAATAATTAAACTCTGGCCATCATCATACAAAAAAATGATGACAAAAGCGTGGTACGCATATTCATTTTTACATATTCCACCCAGCAAGACACAAAATATTACGTAAGGCTCATAAAGTATTTTCGTTCAATATATGGAGCGAATCAATTCGCTGGTTGCTTTTGCTTTCAACAATAATAATACTTAATACGAACCAAGTATTTTTATATCAATAGTAATTTTATTTCCAACATACGCACAGCAAGTAATAAGTATCATATCATGCAAGCTACCAGCAGTGGCAGCACACGGCTCATTTTCATATCATGCGTAAGTAAGGTTAAAGTACGTATTGTATTGTAACCTAACTGCCTCCATGCTACTTATTTCATCTGTTTACAAAAAAAACGTTGTGTTCAATGACTTCTCCAGTTTGTTTTTCTATGGGTTTGTAATGCAAGTGCACATAGTAAAAGTGTGAGTAATACGACTGGCTGCTGGATATTATTACCATTATTACGATTAGGGAAGGGGACGTCGGTTTGCTGAGGAAATATGCAAGTGGTAAATGAGTAATGGGAACCGGCCAGAAAACAGAACAAAGCAACGTGAGCAACAGAAAAAATGGTGAGTGAAGTGAGTGAAATAACTTCTCAAAGCACACATTTCCACATGAATCATGAAATTACTTGTTCCTCGTTTTCTCAGCATGTCCATACGGCCACTCTCTTCTTTTATTTTGATTATAATCCTGCAAATTCGTGCCCTGTATATGAGTAGTTATACTGTGGACAATCAAATAAGTAAATCATAATAATAATAGTAATAATAAGTATTCACCATTATTACTGTTCTCTATTCTGGAGAGAATATTTAGCCATTCACTCACTCACTCACTTACTTTTGCCATTTTTTGTCGACTCGTCGATACAGGAGTCAATGAGCTGGTGAAGCTTTTATTTCTTAAATTGGAGGCGTTTTTCGTGTTCAAATTGGTTTAGGTGCAATATATGAACAGTATATGTATCATACATTCACCATTCTTGAAAGCTATTGCAGTTACATTTAACTCACATTAATCGACAGAAAAAAAATAAAGCGAAATCAAAAATCGATTCATTTCATTTCATTGTAGAAGGAACAAACTCAAGCTCTAGTATATAGTAATAGCATGGCTCGTGGTTGGTGTTGCTGATGTAATAATATTTTGCTTATGTTAGTTGGCGTCTGGCGTCGTCGTGTCTTCGAACTAATTACAGTTGCGTAATGAACACTAAATAATGTTATTTAATATTCTTGAGCAGAATAATAAGAACCACGAAGCAAGAGCGTACACACTAGTTACAACTTTTACAAGCTGAAAGAGACAGTTGATCGACTCTGCATAAAATAAATGGAAAAGGGACGTCCTTCCTTTTAATATTTCTCTATTCATTATTGTTCGTGTATTCCCTTTCATCATTGTTTGTGAACTGTGTGAAAACTCCTCTTTCTGCTTTTTCGACATGAACATAAAATCCTTAATGATAACAGTCTAACAGCTTTGTTGCTACCACTGTTATTCTTACTATTATTATTTATATTATTGATTTCATTCACTTCACAATTTAGTAAGTAAAATGCAATATTATAACATACCTATCCAACTCCTACTCGGCGTCCCATTGCTTGTGTATGCTTCTCTGGCTGAGAAACGTGAAAACAAGAGTTTATACTCATTTTGCTACTGGAGAAAAAGGAAAAGTGGTAGAAAAGAAGAAAAAACAAGTGAGGAGTAAGAATAACGCTGTTATAGCAATAAAAGCAAAAATCCGAAGGGAGTTGTATTTTGTCTTGGTGTGGTAGTACAAATAAAAGAATACCGAAGAGGTAGACACATTGCCGCTGATGGTGCTGGATTGAATATTCCTATTCTATTATTATATTATCATCATTAGTGCTGGAGCAACCCAGCTCAATTCCTGCATTGGAACGATTTCACTGATGAATGAACAATGGTTCACAAAAGAAAGCAAAACCAGCAAAATAGAGAGTTAGTTGGAGTAACAGTGAATGACATGACATACACCCAAACCCGAATAATTTTTGTGCAAGTCTGTGCAACACATCGACATACATTAGACCAAGTAGTAAAATGAGCAGAGTGTTGGTGTCTTGCTGTGTGTTTATCTATACTAAACTTCATAGATTATAATAGAATGCTCTCCTTGGTCTGGGTATTTTCATTGTGTGAGTGACGCAATGAAAAAAAATGTTTCCAGATATTTTCATGTGTGGACTCACATTGCACACACCATTATTATTGGTGGTGGTCACATATCCAGGGTAAAGGAAGTGGAGCAGCTGCTACCAGAGCTAGAGTAAAATGCACTGGTGACTCGACTCGACTCGACTGGTATGTTCTCTGCTGCTGTGCCTTTGTGTCTGAAAAATACTTTTGTTTTCTGCGTGTCCTCAAAGACTCCGAGAGGCTATTTGGTTCTGAGACTGTGTCTCTCTGTCATTCTGACATTCTCTCCGCAAAAAATATCCACCTACACACGGTGTCCACTGCCCACAGATGCATTTTGTAGTTTACTTCACAAAATGGTTAATGGTAGCAAGCACGCCTTCGCCTTTTCTTTTCTCAAAGAAAAAAGAAATAATTTACAGAGCAACACATTTTTTATGTTTTGCTTTCTGGATCAAATCGTTTTTGAGTGAGTCACGCTTATTATATAATGTACAACAATATCTTGAAGCGAAGAAAATGTACTCAACAATCCCTACGTTTGCTCTCGGTATACAAGTAAAATACTTTCTACTACTGCATACTGTCATTTCCACAAAAGTACTAAGTACAAGTAAGCAACACAATTATGTGTGTCGAATAAAAAGCTCTCGTCTGGTCTGGCCATGAAGAAATTAGTGGACCGAATCGAATTAGGACCTCTCCAGGACAATGTGGTGCAGCGTAATGATAATAATGATGATGATGGTTCATAACATCGTCACATCACAGCATTCACAACAAAAAGTATATTGACGTGTAGTATCCGACATTAGCTGCTCGCTCTTCTCAAGCTTCGCTTCACTTTCTTCTTCCGTGTTCATAATATCAAATGGTAAAAAGTGAACACACTACAAACTAATTGTGTAGATGGGTAACGCAGTATGGGGCTTTCGAACACCACGACCACTGCTCTATGTTCCAGTGGAACTGCCATTACACAATTTGTCTCTCTTCGACCGGAACGAGAGTGAGCGTGGAACATCAAAACATCATTGTGACAGGGAGCACAAACAAAGTTAGCAGTAGAATTGAATTAAATGAAAGTGCATTATTGAATAAATATACGTAAAATAAAAGCGCACTCCGGTTTTGATGAACAGTGCGTCAATATATGTAAATACGGTTTGATTTTTAATGAGAGAACAGAAGCAGAAGAAGCCCTTCTCATATTTTTAAAAAGTAGAGAACTTGATGGATTTTTTTTACTATTTTCTCTATACAAGTTCAGTAAATCTTACAAATTGCAATTGGTTTTTGTGTGAACTGGACGTACATTCTGAGTTTGTAGCGTTTTATAACCCCTGCCCTGATATATGAAATGTGTGGAAAATTTGTGCTTGATGTTATATCGCGTTTAATTGTAGCTTTGAGCACATGCAATGCATTCATTTTCTTCTTAATAAGTTACTTAGGGGTGCGTGTATGTCTTTGGGTGATGCTAATATGAAATTAAACTGTCGAAACCTCTTTCAGACTGTATAAAATAATGAGAGCTCGAAGCAAGTATTTTTTATCCACGTTGTACTGAACTGAAGTAATACAAAAGTGTGCACACAAGTTTTCGCCTGGAACTAGTAATCATCCAATTTGTTTCATATGCCCAATCTAACCGAAAAGTTGCACAATACTTTTGTACATACTGAAAAACGACACGCGCTTCATTTCCACTGACAAAAGGATGAAGGGGAAGAGCTGAGAAAGAGTGCACATTGGAGAAAAGTGTTATTGGTCCAGGACCTTATTGCCTGTCTGTTTGCCTATTTATTTTGTTAAATGGAACAAAGAAGGGGAATCAGACTCACCCAGACTGCAACTGGAAAAAATCTGCATTTTAATCAAAAGAAGGATAAATGCATACTGCACACACATTCAATTTTAAAATGCATCAAACAATGCACAGACACAATATGTGCACATGATGTCTGTCTGCTGGCTGGCTAGGAACAAAAAATCTGAAGAGAGAAAAAAATGTAATAATCCGCGTGCGGAAAGTTAGGTTATTATCATGTTACCCGTTGCTTTACCGTTTCCACACTCCATTGGAAAAAGCATCACATCAGCCTTAACCTTCTTCCTTCCTTCCGAAATCGTAATGCTGGACTCTTCCTATTGTTTATAAAATATAACCCTTTTTTATAAAAATGCTCGGAGGAAACGATAGGATAAGTTTAAATAATGAAGATTTTTTATCTACGAGCCGACCATGTGGATTTGTTAAAATTACAAAAAAAAAGAAATTGTCTGCTGCATTGTGTATTGTTGTGTAATATGTTATCCCTGCAATATGCTATTGTGTGCGGTTGAAATCGAATGTTAGTGTTAAAGCTTTTGCTTTGCTCCCTCAAAACTTTAGACAAGGAGAGGACACATGACTTTGTCAGAAAAAATAAAGAAGCGCACTCATTTTTGTTTCAGGGGAACTTACGTTGTAAAATGCTCCTTTATCCAATTACGTTCTCTTCTGTTTATCGTTATTATCACATGCAAGCTAGAAGAAAGTAAGCCTGACTGTTGAGTTGGGTGATGGTGATATTGTATTTATAAGAGGGCTACATATGTTGCGTCGTTGTGGCCGTTGTAGTAGTCAAGTGCTTCAGCATAAATAATGCAATGCGAGAAATGGAGAGAGAGCGTAGTGGGTCATGAACCTTTCCAACGCATGATTATGGTGGTTGTGTTTAGTTGGTGCCGGAGCCACGCTTACATTTATTCATTTTCCCTGGGTTCTCAAATCCCAAAATAAGAACCTATCAATGTTCCGTTCAGTCGTTCTTTTCATAAGCCTTGACTCAATTACTGCAATTTAAATAAAAAATCCTAAATCCGGGAAAGAAGTTATAATGCATTATGCTGACGAAAATTATGAATTGAATATTTAGACATTTTTCTCTCTCAAATGCATCCAGTCAAAGCAGTACTTGGTGGGTAATTTTTAAAAAACTTTGAGGGCAACTTTCATTCCTTATTCAAGTAAATGATTAGTTAGAAGCACCTTTGAATGAAAGCAATCTTACCATCAGCTATTAAACTATATATAAGAACCTCCCAACTCCCAACTGAAATACCAAGTTGGTAAGATTAAATCGTATCCGAATTTTTAAATCGGACGTATACAAGTATTCCAGTTGAACGAATAAGATGGTCTGATCTGTCCAAATTCCTTTACAACTGGTTTTCCGTTAAATACGTTCCTCTATACAATTTCAGTTGGACCTGTCTTTGTCGCTTTAATACCTCGGCATTCTGAATAATTGAGTAAAAGAGTTTAGTGGCATTTCCACCTTACGTTCGGGCTCTTTCCATTAACTACTTTGTTTGCCGAGCTGACATTATGCAGAGAGAGTGACGAGATGCGGGATATCACCGTTTGCTAGACAGTCGTCTCTTTTTTCGCTGACAGCCCACATTTTTTGCCGTGAGTAGTAACGGGTTGGTTACCTGTAGTAGGTAACCAACCTACCAGTTAGTTACCTGTAGGTTAGGTAAAAATGTGCGGGAGATCGACGAAGAACATTGGCGAATTGCTACCACTATTTATCATACCTTCACAGTTTATTTTTTATAACAATTTTCTGTCTAGATTGTCAAAAATCCAAGGATTTTTGTGAGGGTAGACTAATATGAATTTCAAAAATTGCACCAAAAGTTTCTTCTGAATCAAAATGATCGTTGATCGTATCTAAGATTCCATTCAACGGTGATGCTGATGACTCAAGCGGTTTTCCAATTCTGTATAGCCAACAGAAAATGCTGATTACAGAATTGAAAAGAAAAGATTAGGAAGAAAGAATGGAATAAATTCTCAATTATGCTAACTCAGTGCAAAGGAACCCATCTTGATGGTATCAAAGAATATGAATTGAAGACAGTGCCCAGTATATTTCAAATATTTGCTATCTTTGGTATTTTTTGAAATTGGCTTGGAAGACCTTTCAATTTTGCAGAGAGAAATGTAATGTAAAGGCAAAGAAAAATCTGAAAATCTAAAAATGCTCACAGTGAAAATAAAGTGATCCAATTTGCTTACTAAGAAATTTTAAGTTGACGTGTGCTCATACCGGAGACAAAGTATTTCTACTCTTGCTTTTCGTTATAAAACCTTTCATATTTACTTAAACAAGTGGGAACAAATCTTCCGCTTCACTGCACACAACGCCTTTCTTATAAACCTGAACAAACAAACGTTTTTTTATAAATTCTAAAAAAACTCAGGTGTAATATTGGAAGAACATTCATGTCACTATTTGTCTATCTTATCATGACCGAATGGCCACTGAGCAGTTACAAGTGACACTTTTATGACAAGTGTAAGAAAAACCTTCAGTATAAAAGCAGGTGATCCATCCGTAGTACTTTTTGTCATATGTACCTCTATATTTTATGCCTACACTCTACACTTAAGTGTGTTCACTCACGATATAACTAGCTCACTCCAGCGGCTAAAATATTCCTCACTTATTAGCTTAAATGGATCTTCCATTTATAGCTTATGCTTTCGTAAGGATGTGGTTCCATCTTGTGTATGGCCGTCCCGACGTCCCGCCGTCCCGCCGTATCTCCGTCCACACTTTTTGTGTCAGGGGTTTGACCCACTTAATGTCAACCAATTTCAATGGGTCTATATCCATAAAGTTGGAAATGGGCAGACAGTTTTAGCATGTCTTAACTTTGATATTATCGTGGTGCCGTGTGTTTCTCTTTCTTCTCCTACAGCTTCTCTTGAGTTTGGTTTTCCAATATGCAGTACGAAAAACTCCAATGGGAGTACATAACCGAAGGTGTGTCAACCGTATTTCATTTTCATTCACCTGGCCGTCTTGAGACAAACACTCCATGTCATTGATCGAGTGGATTCTTCACTCCTCTTTTATATTAATTCTAGACGTCACAATATACATTTACACACTACAATGCAAATGAAATATACCTAGACGAAAATTCATTTATTTATTAATCTAATCTAATCTGCCTAATGTAACCTTTTAATATTGCGTTAAAGCTCTGAACTTGTCACAATTACATACGATCAAGAATATTTTTTGTTTGCGCTCTGGAGTTTCAGTTATTTTAAAATTACATCAGAACTTAACAGATTTTGATCAGTTTTCGATTTGAATTTCAGCATTTCTCTTAATGTAAATACAATGCAATCAAATTTCAAGCAAGTCTTTCTTATTACCATCTTGCTACTAATAAATTATTTTATTAAAAATTATTAATTTCATTAACCTACTGCAACCTGTACCAATGAAAACCGCTTGCATTATTTAAACAAATTCAAACCTTTAAACTGTTAAATAAAAGAGGTTGGTTAGGTTTTTCTACTTAGGGTATTTTACTTATTAACTGTTATGTGTAAATCACAATTATCCCAGAAGTGAAATTAAGATTTGTTGAATAATGTATGATGAAACAGTTTTGTATTGTCAAAAAAACATGTTGAGTGTTTACTTATACAGTCTTTGTCCAGTTAATGTGAGGTAAAAATAGAAAAGGTCAGCAGGCGGGTATATAAATATGAGTGAGAGAATACCTCGATAGTTACAGAGGCATTGTATTGGCAGAGGTGGTTTTCCGCTAGAACAAAGGCTTTGTCTTATTCTGTTAATGACGATACAGAATGAAACTCGAGAAGGTCTGATTGTCATACATAAGGTTCATAAACGTGTAAGGTATTGTCGGTAATGACAATCGATTACTATCGGCATTAATAGCTTGAAACATAAAACAAAAATAGAGAAACAACAATGGTAATCATAATAAAGCCATTACTGTTGTCAGTGTTGTTGTACCTTTTACTGAATGATAAAAAAAGTGAAAGTCGTTTGCTATTTTAGGTCTATCTATACATTTTCTCTTCTTCTACTTCTATGGAGAGTTTCTCTAATGGCGAATGATTTCTCCAATGAAAAAAAGGGCTAACGTTCAATTCATTTTGCACATTGTGCCTTGCTTGGGAGAACTCACGCATACACATTCTAATATTAATGC
>VYYJ01001335.1:0-32323 GCA_021029165.1 Cyphoderus albinus | reverse complement strand
ACCGAGATATTGATATGCAAAGCCCGGTCCAGACTTACTGACTCCCCCTCGTATATGCAGAAAAGCGGAAAAGTATTGTTCCGCTTTGTTTTAATGCAACTTTATTTTTTACTACGGAAAATTACTCAGAAGTGGGTAAAGTCCCTTACAGTGCGTGTAGTACGTAGAATCTCCTTTCGTTTCTCCTTAGAAATAATGGGAAGCAGCAGCGCTCATTCAATAACAATATTATCCCGCATGTTAGTACAATACAACTGGATGTGGAATTGGGACTTCAATTCAAATCTGTAAATTTATCACGAGTAGCACACGCAACTGACACTGATAATAGAAAAACATGACAATGCATTTTATGAATTTACGACGTAAGTTTCATAAGCTAGAAATAAATACAAATTACAAGTGGACGAAAGAGTTCTAAAGGGAAAATACAAATATTATTAAACAATTTGTGTCACTGATAAAGTATGCCACTGACTTGTGAAATGGAATTAGAGTGTAATGAAATGTGACATGTAGAGAGAATTAATTCTTTTCAATTTTCTTCTTGGTATTTTGCAGTGATGTGCCAACAGAAGACGAGTTCACATTCCACGTTTCCTTATCAGAGACGAAAGTGCCTTCTGAATTCCGATTTCGTCTGCGGATTGTCTCGCTCCGCTTGGAGCAGGCAGGCTCGAACACATTTAACCTGAATGGGACAACAGAAACGGCGATCTCCTCGAGAACTCTTCAGTACCGAACATTCCCTTTGTCAACGTCTGATCAAGCTATCAGATACATCATTGTCGAGTCACCGCGGTTTGGTTTTTTGCAATTTCGTAGCAATACTGCTAACAGTGGCGCAACAACAAACTCATTGAGTCTCACCCCCACTCCTCCGCTGCTTTCATTCACCCAGGCTGACTTGGTTGCCAAACGAGTTTTTTACTCTTTCAAATTGACCCCATTCTCGCCAATGACGGATTGGTTTCTTTTCAATGTGTCAACATCCCACTTGGAAGTGACATTGACGTCAGGGCCATTCCGTTGCGATATTCATCATTTCACACGAAGAAAGCCAAGCTCAGTGACGCTCAAACCGCTCATTGTGATGGAAGGTGGGAAGGACTCGATCTCATCAAAAATTCTGAGAATTCGCATCGCAGGCAGCTCATCGGATGAGCAGCCAGTTTTCTTCAACATCACTTCAGGTCCTTCGTTTGGCGTGCTGGAGAAGGAGCGCGAGTCTCTCCGCCTATCTCCTTCCTTCACTTCACTTAGCTCCATCTCCTCCTCCTCACATTACCTGATCGACAGGTTCTCCTCCCTGGATCTTGATAAAGCTCGCATATTTTATCGACACGATGGGTCGGAAACACCACGAGATAAAATTGAGCTTGTCGCCTGGAACGCGGAAGCGAACTTTATGTATGCCTGCCAACTCGATATAATTATCAAGGGGGTTAATAACCATCCCCCGAAAAGAGCACCGCTGGCAACCCTATCGGTGAACGTGGTTAGTGGCGGCATGCGTCGACTCAGCCGTGATATTTTGAATTATGTGGATGAAGACTGGGATTCCGACAGAGCCGCTCTCAAATACTCCACCAAAGGAAATCCAACGGCATCGGGTGCTGGTGGGAGTGGAATTGGAAATATCTACGATCGCACCATTTCTTTATCAAGCCCGATATTCCAGTGGACTCAAGCGGATGTTGATGCAGGGAAATTGGTTTTCAAGCATGAGGGCACTGACACTGAAGGATTCCTACCTTACTGGGTTACAGATGGCAAATTCACCGTGAATGGTATGTCGCTCGAGTTGTAGTTGGGGATGCCTCCAGCTCCTGCTCCAACTCTCCTTTTCTTCGTTCTTTCTTTACTTTTTGCCAATTTTTCTTCCTTTCTTTCTTTTCTACTCTCGATTTTTTTCTCTCTCTCTAATATCTTGTCGTATGCCATACTACCATCATCCTCATGCGACACGTAAAAAGTACAGTCACATTTCTAATACATATCGTCGTAGCACACATGCGATTAGATGTGTGCTGGTTGCATTTTTACCAAAAATGTCTTCCAGCTTACTGGGAAAGAAATATACAATAATAATTCCTTTTCATGAAAAAGAAAAAATGCTGAATGTCCTATTGCTTCCGGACCTTGCGTCCGTTCTTTCTCTTGTTCATCTTCGTTTGGAAGTCGTTTCGTGAGTGAAGAGCTGAAACAGCAGCTTTCTTTGGTAGACTTGGTAGACTGGTAAAAAATTGCACGTGTATGGGTGAAGTAAGGGACGCAGACGAGCTTGCCACAGATTGTGCATGGAAATGTTAGTTATCAATTTGTGAAAACATTTTTGAATGGATTCACTGTGAGCTCAACTTGCTACATGATTTTGTTGCTCGTCTGCACAGACGTACAAAGGTATGTATTCAATCATTCGTGCACACATCTCCGTACATGTGCTGTAATGCCTGTAATATTATATCGAGCCTTATCTTACATACCGCAGGTTGTTACCTTTTGATGTGGAAAAATTGTTCAGAATTAGAAAAGGCGAATGGAGAAAACCAAAGTGCGTGAATTTCACAACCCCATCATCGATTATGCTTTGTACACTGGAATTTCATAAATGTAAATATTCGAATTACTGAAGACAGACCTGAAAAGAAAATGTGGAATAAATAAATTAGTCATGAACCAACGACATTGTGAGGCTTTTAGGTTAAACAATGCTTTTTTTGTCTAGACAGTTACATAATAGCCCTTGAATTTATTCGAAACAATAGCACTGGCTGGGTCTCTGAGAGTATTATGTAAATGTTTATGTTTTCACGTGTTTTGTGCTACTTGGAAGATTAAAAGCTATTGTTGATGATGACTTTGAAACATTCATATATTCTGAAGTTTCAATATAATATTGATCTAGTCTGGTTACGGATGATTTTCGTCTGACTGCGGATTCTTGTAATATTTATTCGAATTCAGGGGACATACATTGTTCCATTGTTTTCATACTTTTGTTAACAAAGCGTGTGATCAATTTCAATAAAAAGAAGTCTGACAGGCAGGACAAAAATCGCCGATGTAAAATTTGAAACCCGAAGATTGGATATAAAGAACATACATTGTATCAGATTTCCTTGCTTCAGAATTCCGAGCACAACCAACAACCAGTGATGAGATTGAGGCAATATTTATGATTATGTCTGCTTGCATTAACATGTCCTTCGTAAAGTTGTCAGTCAAAAGGAAACTCAAATTACAAACTAAAAAAGAGATGCGACAGAAATCGGTGAGTCGCTCGACTTCGTGTCTGTCAACTTTTCTTTTTCGTGAAATTGACTCCATCCTTTTTTCATTGACGACCGAATAAATAGGAAAAAATGAAAACTTAAAAAGGAAATGAAGTAGAAACATGAAAGAAACGTAACGTAGCCAAGACTCGTGATAAGAATGTTCCCAGTGCCTTTTGCTGCCTGCGAAATAAATAAGTTTGCCAAACATGTCCACATATTTTTCGTTTACTAAGTCTGCTGAGCTCCTGATTTTACAAATAAGAGCAAGTTTTGTTGGTGACTGCACTTTTCTTCGACGTTCCTCCTTTCTAATTCATTGCTTTTCCGTTTTGTCATTTTTTATTTTCCTATGTACGACACTCAAAACTGCCGCACACAATGCACACGAAGACTTTGAAAGATTTCTTGCGTATTTTTTGGAGCCTTTTCCTTTCTCTCTACGTATGCTCTTTGGTCAACCTATATTTGAATTGTCAACAACGAAACTTTGTGTTCCTATTAGGCATTCGTGTGCTCCTCTGCTACAAAGCCGAAAGTAATGATTTCCCAGAAAAAATGTTATTATGATGGTTTCCCTTTGCTGTAACAATACCACATGTGACACACTCGGGGTTTTTAGAGCATGTCAGTTGGAAAGATCTCATGCTATAAAATAGAAACGTGGGATGTGGAGCTTGCTCACCACTGACACGCACATTCAGAAATGAATGAATCTATTTTGTTGGTGGTATTAAAAAATCTATTATGTTGCTCTCACTCTGTCACTGTGTGAATACAACGGTCTTGTAATGATAAAGATAATAAAAGTAATAATAGTAATAGTAATAATAATGAAAGAAAATGGCAGAAACCAGGAAATAAAATGGAAAGGACCAAAGAAGTCACTTTCCTGCCAAAAGTATTGTTAAGTTGTTATTTCAGGTTGAAGAAATTCCCTTCCAGCATTTTATAATGTTTTTTTTCTCTCAAGAAGCCAACCTGTAAAAAACCTGTGTAAAAACATCGCATGGAGAAATGTTTTTGTAGGCGGCTGTGACTATTGCAAGTGTAATATTAATGTATTTGCTATTCATCACATTGCTCACTCAGTCCGAACAAGGACACAAGAAGTAAATGACAGAGAAAAAGAACTTTTCCACTTTAATATTCCATCTGACAACAAGAAAGTAAATGCTAATGTCGTTAGTGATGAAGTGTGAGCCTTCTGCTTAACTTTTCCCTGTCACAAACTTGCATTCTTCTTTATTCACTAATGCATCACATTCACATCACATGCAAAAAGTGGGACCAAAGAATGGCATCCATTTCTGGAAGGAAACTGAGTAACACTGTATTGTAAACAGAAATGATGGTGTTGTTATTGTGACTGTCGTGTCGTGATAAGTCTGTTGTATATGCGTTTCACTGAAAAATTGCGTGCTCTACTTTTTTTAGAAAACAAGACAAAGTCATTTGCTTGGGAGCTCGTTTTCTCTAGTATATAAACATACCTACGACAATGTTTTTCTTATTTTATTCGTAGCTGAATGCGTTCGGTACGTCAAGTCAAGATAACAGACACAGCAAACCGCACACGTTTCTTCCTAATTTTGGCTGGAGTGCCAAGAAAATCTCGCGATCGTTGGGACAATGCCTACCATTGCACCAGAAGGCATAAATTTTCGGATTGTCTCTTTTCAAAAAAATATTTGTCGGGTCAAGATTTTCATTGCTTGTGGAGCAATAGAGGAGTCACCTCAGTTCAGTATACTTGCTGCTTTTGGCAAGGTTACCTGGGCTTGGCTATACTGGTCATGATCATGATCACCAGATTCGACTTTCGTTGAACACTTGCATGCGTAGGTGTTTTCTCTTGATTGTAATTTATATTGAAATAATCATCTTCATTCCCTTTTTCTTCTAATCGAATTCTAGAGCTTTTGAGCAAAGAACGAACACAACATAGTAGAATACTGGAAAGCGTCTCTCGTTAACCTTCTTTTCGGTGTGTTACTCTAAAACCTTGTTCAAGTGTTAAAGAAGCGACTGGAGTGAGTGTGTACTATAATAAAAAATAAAACAACGAGGTGATAGACCTCTGGTGCTTCCTTCCACTAGACGACAAAGCCGGCCAAAAAGTCGTGGGAATGAAATGACATTAGACTACGACATTCTATAATGATGCATTAAGACACTGGTAGAAGAAGAAAGTTTATAATGCGTCGCATATTATATTATACAAGTTGTGAATAAAATGGATGTAGTGCACGTTATGAGGAACAAGGCATTTTATACCTTTAACCGGGTATCTAAATCGGAAGTCAATAAAAAGAGAAAAGAGTAAAAAGAAGAAAGTGGCGCAGTGCTAGTAAATAGTAATCGGAGTAATCGCTTTGTCTCTCTCACCGTCTTCTGCAGTTAGTACACAAAAAGGAAAAAATAAATGTGTTCAGTTAGAGGTTTCAGCATCGTTTCTGCCACACTCTGGATTTTTATACTGGGAAGGCTGTGTAAAGAAATTAGGAGAATGTTGTATGTGCCGACTCAGCACTTTTTAACCTTTATCCGCCGTCTTCCTCCATTCCATCCAATCTAATCAATCAGGATCATTTGGGGATAGGGTTTGTAGTTAGCTAAGCAGAGAGAAGGGATAAGCTAATAGAAGCGCTTTCCTTTATTGATGATTACATAGGCATTAAGTATAAATATAAAAAGCACACCTTACTCCCAGGCTTTAACTCCAAGTCTAACTCCAACCTCACTGAAAAGACATTTTACCAACTTTTCAATCCTTATCAAGATGTAATGTAAGAAGGAAAGAAATAGGTTTTCACGGAAGGAAAGGAGGAAGGAAGGGAGACAGACTTTGGAATATATAATAATGACCGGCAGCCAATGTTTTTGCCATCATGATCATCGGTTACCTCACTTTCTCCAAACTGTCTCCATTTATAGCCGTTATACAGGAAGGAAGGAAAGGGTTACGTTTTTTCTCCAAAAATAAAATAGTCACGTGGGATTATTTATAAGGAAAAATGTTTGAACATTCATAGGTAAGCAAGATTACTGGTCTGCTACCTATATACGCATTGGTATTTCTGTGAGGACAAAATTTAGTGAAAGTTTGTGTAGTGAGTTCGAAGGGTCCGCATTACTATTATTATTACTGTTGCACGAAAAAGTTATCTGTTGCGAATGATGCGGAACTTGAGTCAGTAAAGTTTGCCTTTCACAGGCAAAAGGTTTTTTTCCACATGGCAGAAAAACCGAGTGACGAGGAAGAGAAGAGACGAGTTTGAAAAATATAGATATTTTAGACTTTTTGGGCAGGATGCGATGGGGAAAAGCAGACGAGAAATATTTTATTCATGGAGATTGACCTATATTGAAGTCGACTCGCTGTTGCTCAGCTCGTTTTATAAGTAATGACTTGGATTAATAAATGGGGAGGACAGCCGGTAAAATGTGCTGGTAAAAAGCTGTGCTCAGAGTACCAAAGTACAGTATGACATTTTTGGAGACACGCAAAAGAGGTTGAAGGGAAGGGGAAAAGAGAGAAAGGATTAGGTGACGTGCCTCCTACATCCTACCTACGTAAACCGAATGGACTTTTTGAAGGAAACGTGGGATGGAGGGAAAATGATAGTTGTTAATACACATCTTTTCAACTTAAAACTATTGCTTGCGGCAGTAATCTTCCTTTCCAAATGTCTGTGTGCACTTTGTTGGGAAGATAAAGCGACACAAAGTCCTCCGAGTATAAAATGAGAAGATGAGAAGTGCTCTTAGCCTACTCATGCTTTGCTCCTATTTCAGAAATTCGCTTTCATACCTTCATTCTGCTATGCCATTACAGAGCATCGTTTGGTGTGCTATCATCATACAAATAACATTGTAAAGGATTCCAGAAAGTTGAATTTCAAAATAAGAAAAGGTTCGTGCACGGCTCATGTCTAAATTCTGTAGTTTTTGAAACCGGTGATTCAATGGTCCCTTTAAATGGGAGACACGGGATACGTGAATGAGTGAATGATGATCACCGGACGCAAAAGAAAAGTACGAGCGCATCGCAGTATCACCATCACATAACAGATAAATACGTAGAAAACAAAGTTATAGAATGAATGAATGAGTGAATGAAGTTGGAGCAAGAAAAAAGTAACAGGGATGTGTGCAAAACTCATCCCAACTTTACAATTTTCCTTGTTTTGCATTACTCCTCGCACATGCTCTGTACATGTACGTATTCGCCATTTCCCACTGGAGTGATTTAATACAATAATGGGCAACCGGAAATGTCCATGAGTGAAAGCATGTGTAGCAGACTGTCACCTATTTATATGAATGTATGCATATTGAGCTCACTGGAGGAAGCTCCTCTTTTTCCGTACGCACACAATTACTACATTACATGCATACAGCACTTTGGTACTACGTTTACGTTTTATAAGTAATAGAAAAAAAGTTAAATAGAAAGTAAAAGTAAAGAAAGAAACAAGTTTGTTCTGCTTTCCTTTCTCTCCTTCGTTTTATTTTTTGTCACGACAAAAAAATGGCAAGAAAACATGAAACCGCTTTCATTTCTTTTCCAGCAAATGTACTACATTTACATTTGCTTCTTTTTATTTTTACTGTCACTGCTCCTACTTCTACTTTATTTACATTTGGTTTATACTGACTTTTCTACACATTATCAAGGAGACATGTATTATTTATATTTAAAACATAAATATTATATACACAAAACCTTATTACTCTAAACACATTTTTTCAACTTCCATCTTGTAGAAAGTCATACGGCACATGACTACATCGTAGCATCATCGTTAACTTTTTGTCAGATATATGAATGTACAGACTTACATATATGTGCAGTATTTTTTGTCTTCTTTTCGGAGAAGAAAAATAAAAGAGAAAGAATCGCTCTCCTGCGGCTACGTATTATAAAAAAGTGCCATCGCCATTTGATAAGCAAATGCTGTTAGTTGTTAGCTTTACTCGCATCTCAGAGAAGGAAAGAATAACATTGGCTTTTTTACATTGCTTATGTAAAAAGATGACCCTAAGGACAAACTGAAAACGTTTAAACAGGAAATGATACTAAAAAAGGAATGAAGGAAGGAAAAATGTCGCTTATTGTTTCTTATTCCTGTGGACGCGGCGAGAGAAAAGGAAGGGAAAGTGGAAAGAAAAAGATAACATTTTTCTGTGTATGACTCCTACTCCTGGATTTTGTTGGAGTGCCAAAAGAGCCTAGCTTAGGTATATCGTACAGTGAGACAGGAGAAAGAAGCAGAGGGAAAAAACTACATTTGCACAACATCATCAGCATGACACATGGCATTGGCAAGTGGAATGAATCAGCATGGTTGCTCAGGGGCATCACATAATTTCAACTTTTCTCTCAGGTTTTTATTTCTTGCCGCACTTGAACGAACCGCGGTTGTTCAGGGAAAAGGAATATTCTACCACCTTTACCTACTCACCAGTTATTATTGCCTCGGCGTATTACTTGTTTATTGAAACATTACTCTCTGCAGCGAAGCCAAAGCCTGATCATGAGATGAGCAGAGAGAAAAATATGAAACAGTCACTCTTCTGCTTCATGGGATGGAGATGCCTCAAGGCACCACAATAACATTTCTTTACTCCGCACCACCATCATTATGATATGATGATCACATCCAGCACCATCCACAACCTACACGGCACATCTTGTACAAGAGAAAGTGAGTTGGCAAACGATGAGAAAGAATCGGAGCGAATAATATTGTGGACATGTATAATGTATGTGGGTGACTGGGTGACTGCTATTTTTCCTAGCTCTGCCATGAAAACATTAAAGAAGTGAAGTGAGTGAACTGAGCGACTGACTCGAGTCGAGTTGAACTGAGAATATGAGAAAAAGTAACACGGTGAAAGTTTCCTTTTCCATGGCTCTCAAGTGTACCTCAGCGTTTCAAGAAGCCATTGTAGTTCACTAACTTCCTTTTCCATCCATTATTCTCTGTTTATACTATACGCTATAATGGTGTATCTATTGAACTTCTGTGCCAGTTTCACTACGAAACACGACTGATGCTCCTTCTACTATTACATTGCATTACACTATTGCTCCACACTACTTTTTCTCCATCCTCCCCTGTCTCATCTCATCTATCGCCGAGTGGAAGAGGAAAAGTGTTTCTGTGTACTTCTCTTCTTGTCCCTGTCTCGAGTGAAAACGTATTGTTGTTGATAGTTAAATAAGTCAAGTGTCTAGCACACAACAGGTTTTTATTCATTTCAAAATACACACACCTCACCGCACCCACTGAAAATTGTGTCTCTCTGTCGCATAATATTCGGGGGAAAAATGTGCAACGCTGGTAAGTATTTGTGCCTTGCCAGTAGTCACAGAAGACATTTTAAAAAGTGTCAGTATTATGTAGACTGGAGTTTGCGGAAATAAAAGGGGAGTAATGTATGAGGAAAATGTTCTTTGTTGAAAGCCTTGAGTAGAGGTAATAATAATGCGATATATTTTTGTAGTAGTTCTCATCCTTCCTACTAGTCTTTTCTCCCGGAAAACATATTTAATGTGGAACACGTCTTTATACCTATCCTCTCCGTCTGTATATTGGTACGATTGAATTGTGCTCCACGAAATTGTATTTCTCTAATGTTTGTACAAGATAGGACTAGATTGCATTCAGCCAGCTTGAGCTGTAATGCAACAATATACGCTAAAGTGTTTATTTATTTTTGACCTCGCGGACTCAATAATAAGAGAACAGTGGAAGAAGGCGCTTCGGTTGAGCTGACTGTTAGCTGAGCGGAGGCGGGTGTAATAAACCTTGGTGCACACATATATGTAATAAATATATTTTGTCTACACACTCTCTCCTTTGTTTAAATTTTCTTCGTCTTCAAATTGAATTCTATACTGGAAGTGGCTATAAATTTAGACTTTCACTTATGCGCTCTGACATCTCCCCTTATTATATTCTCTTTTGCCTTCTGCACCGTTATCACTGTGGTTTTCCCTTGTTTCCCGCTGGACTCCCTTTCCCTTGTTGATGGGTACACTTGAACAAGGCTCTGTGTGGAAACAGTCCGGGCTGAAATGTTGTAACTAAAGGCAGGTTGTTTTGTGGTTGCAAGTTGTGTACTGTCATTGCGTTCCTTCTAATTCAGCATTTCATGCCGGCATGATTACCGTGCCTGTAGTTCCGATGGAAATTTTTCGAATAGGACACCCAAAGAAAAGAAATTGGAGACACAGAGAAAGTCGAGTGTTAGTAATAAGTACATAAATAGGCGAAATGCTTTGTAGCAAATAAAGAGACAATTTTGTTGGAGTACGGTTAAAACATTGTTTTTATCACGTTGATGGTAAGTGCGTTGGCACAAATAAACATTACTATATAAACCTTGCGGCTAAAATTAAAAGCGGAGTCTTTTTTTCGGTTTTTAAGTATTAAGAGTTTTTCAATCTTGTATTTATTCTGGTGTTCCATTGATTTTCATCTTTCTCCTACACAACAGTTTATGAAAAAGTAATATCACCGTAATGCAAAACTTTAAAAGTATGGAAATAAATTGCGAGAAAAGAAACTGATGTAGTTAAAGCCTGCAAAATAAAAGACGAGATGAAATAAAGGAGAGCGTCGTGAAGGGCGTGCCAAGATTCAAAATTCTTTTCCACTGTTTACATCCTGTTTTTCCTTTTCGCGAAAAAGGAAGAACGGAGGCAGTTTCTGTGACTGTCATTTTTTGCATCGCCTTCCTTTCCCGGTGGTGCATCGGTAAACTAGCTGAAAAAACTTGGCGCTCCTTCATTTCATTGCTGTTGAAACTGGCACAAGGCAGAAGGGGCATGAAATGGTTATAGTTGCAAATCAAATTGATTTCCTATTCTGACAAGGATAGAAGAAGTTGCGTTAAGAGTAACTAAGTTTACTACTCGACATGTCTTCATTCTCTTGCTTACAAATACGATAGTTATTTCTTTTTGCTAGAATAAAACGCATTAGGAATGGAACAATATTGGCAAGAAATGAATCGTCTACCAGGTGCAGCTGCTGCAGGTCCCTAGAAATTTGATGCGATTTAAACAAAATGCCATGTCTTGGCTATGGACTATCTTTGCGAAAATAAACAATAAATCACATCTAAACTTTGAACCTCTTCAAATCGAGGAAAGACTGGAAACCTGAAAACATGAATAACGTTACAAGGATATGTGACTTACTTGTCTACTTAAAATTACACATGATGATGATGACATGGCATGCCATTCTCTTTCGCTAATGATGTACAGATTTCTTTTATTTCCTGTGTCAACCTTGTAATTTGTAAACTTACCTTGGGAAGGTTCAGCGTACTATGGTATGACCTCTGTACTGTAATTCTATTGACTTGCGACAGGCACGTTGCGAATCAACGCTGGAGCACCCTGGGTAAAGATTGTCAACACGACGAGTTTAGCGGGGAAAAAAGGATCGATGGCAAAGCTGACTGATGAGAGCATCCAGATATCAACCAACTTGGATGTGGATCAGAAAAGAATTATTATTCGAATCGCGGGAGGACCGCAACACGGAATCATTAAGGTAACATTTCATTCCTTCGCTAACAATAAGTCCCTGTCCTGCTTGTCCTTCCTGTCTCAACCAATATCACAATTACACTACAATTCGCCAATCTGATCGAGCAAACAAATCCGTGGAAATACGAATGTAGCTTTTAGCTCCCATTGCCATTCTTGATTGCTTCATTTACTTTTCACAAATTAGTGCATTTTAGGTTTGCGCATTGCGAAGAAAAAACTAACAAATCTTAAGGACAAAGTTCATGTTGCTCCTTGCTTTATTATAGTTTAAGGGCTTGATTTTGTAAACATCTACGTTCATGGCATTGTGCGAAATGCAGCTACTCTGGACACAGTTTGCCTGGTTCAACAATTCCGCCGTTACCTGCTTGATGCTTACCGAATGCCTGATCCTTTATCTTCTCTTCCGCTTCTTTACGTTTGACGAACATTTGAAAGCTGGCAAGGCGGAGACTAAAATGAAAGACAAGAAATAATGATGGCTGTGTACATGCGTATCTGAAACACATAAAAATATGCCTGCTTTACAATACAACATGTACCTTTTCCTTTCTCTGTGTAAATCTACCTACAGAAACGTTATTTAAATTTACTTGTTCCTACTGTGGATTAGCATATCTAAAGACTTATGTAGGGAATGTATGTATTTGATTTAACTCTAACGCAGCTTGTTACATTGTAACGTTGTAGTTTGATGTACAACAGGAACGCTGCATTATACCTATTTAATAAAGGGAAGTGAATCTTTTCATAGTTCCTTCTACTTCCAGAATCCTGCTGAGACCGATAATATGCGAAGGATGTTGATTCATTCATTCGTAGCGTTTTTCTGCTAACGAAATCTCAGTATGGCATTTATTTGCTTTTCTTTTTTCTACTCATTGCATCCCTTTGTTTGTTACCGAATTGAAATAGAAAGATGAGAGAATAAAAAAGGATAAAGGAGAAAGGGAAATGAAAATAACAAAAACAAAACGCATTCCACGAACGGATTCACAATACTACACTTTAAAGCTTTATTTTTCCTTCTCTGTTGTAGTAATGTAATGGAGTCAGTTTTATATTACATACTTTTACATAATAAACTCCAACAATCACATCCACTACGCGTTTTATTCAACTTGATTTGCCTTATGTGCACACAGATTTTTTCCTTTAAGCTTCCATTAGAAAGGTCGTCTTCACTTGAACGAAGCTCATTATTAAAACCATTGTGACTTTTCTCATTTCCGCTCTTTCTCAAATCCTCTTCTATAGGAAACTTTATCTTTGGCTTAGAAATATACTACCACTCTCAAGCTGTTTACTTTCACTTTATTTATTTTATTCAAAATCCTCCGCTTCTAAAGGATATACCTGTAAAATCCATGTAGGACTTACTGCACCACTGCCACAGATACACTTCCGGTGTCATGTTGCGAGATAGAGTAGAATTAGGATGTGGAATGTAGTTTTACTCCATAGAGGTTATTATAGAAGTAGAATGACCTCTGGTTTATGTACACATGTACCTAATTTACATTTCCCAAAGTTTATTACACTTATTGACTGACTGTTGATTTCTTGATTGAAATACACGATGGAAGCATTTGGAGTAGTCAGCAATAGAATTCTCGTATTTGGTCGCTGGAATTTTCTCCTGCTGTCTGTCAGTTCGCTTCTACATCATGGAAAAAGATAGGTATGCCATGTCAATAAAAGCAGATTGGCAGAGTTAGCGTGAAAGGATTGCACGTGTGCAGCTTTAAGCCATATATACATATAAATATTTCACCCTTGCCAGATATTATTACTTTATATCCCGTTCATTATTTTGATCTGCAATAAATATAGTAATAAAGCGTAGAATATTCTTTTGTTGGAAGTGGGATATAAGACATACATTTCTTCCTATTCTTTGCACACTTTCGCCCGTCCTTTGCGCTGCTTTTTTATTTTCTCCCACTGTGAAATGGTGAGTAACGTAATGCATTATAATACAACCTGTAAAAGTGAATTGTTCATCATTACTCCTTGTTACATGTTTATTGCTTCGTCGCGTGTACGCGTCTGTCTTTTTGTGAATGGATTCGATTCAATAAGCCTCAGAAGCAGGAGATAAATAAACCGGCCATTTGTTGAAAGAAATGTCTTTTGATTCTATTGTTATTGTTAATATAAAAATATCAATATCATGTAGCTATCTATATTTAATACTCATACTTTCTATACGCATTTCCGGCTAATGTGGATCCATCACTTACATTGAGCTGAGACGTAAAAGTTTGCAGCTGTCGTATTCCACTTTCACTTTCAGTTTTTCTCATTTTCCTTGTCTTTTTTAGATTGTGTGCTTCTCAGTGTCGACCGCGGCCACATAAAAATTTGCTTTGGGTTGGTTGACTTGATAATAATAATGTGTGTGCGTGTGGCCAAATAAGTTTTGTGATTGCTATCAAAGCCAGAGCCACACTTCCTTCTCATATTCCATTCTCTTTTCACTTTCTCCTGGCTTCCGATCCTACATTGCCTCTGCAAAATAGAAGTAACGTAGAGTGAATGAAAGTTAATGTGACAATTCTTCAAAATGACAGGTAAACCAAACACGAGTGGCGAATTTTACACTGGGTGACATGACCAACCGTTTGGTGGCTTATGAGAACAATGCCGTGGCAGAAGTGCAAAGGGACGGATTTCGTTTCCAAGCTGTTGTGGACGGAGTGGCAGAGTCGGAAGTCGCTGATTTCGATATCTCCATCTATCCAGAAGCTTACTGGACACCACTCAAGGTAAGATAATGGAAATTCGTTGAATGCTCAACTGATAGCTAAAAAGTCTATGTTAAGTTCCAAGGGTTAACTCAACCAGAACCGGAAGAATATAAGAGCAGTATCGTAGTGCAAACAGGATGAAAAGTGGTAAACAAAGTTGTGAAACAGATGGTGTTGAGTTGAACTGAATTGAACCGACTCATATTTATGAGAGGACAAATGTTGGCGATAAGCAAGACTTTTCATCACTCAATCCCAATTCACGAAACTGCAATAAAGGATGAATGAGATGAGACTCTTTCATAACTCTTGACAGCCGGAAATATTTTACGAGTCGTCTTATATACAAAATAACATGAATTCGTTTATGGACACATAAACATTTTCCTAGTTCACCAATTTATAATCGCACATCTCAATTTTTATGACTTGGGCAAGTGTGAAGTCAAATGCCATCGGTTTTTATTATAAATCCAGCACGCTCCAGCTTGCCGAGAAATAAACCTTAGTAAAGTGTTATTAAGTGAGTTGCGAAAATAAAATGTGTATACTCCCTAGATAATGGATTTTTATTTTTATCTGTGTTTACTAATAAGTAAGCACGTTTAGAAAGTTGTTTAAACAGACGGAAATGTGCGGCTTTTCATACATTCACTTTTTTTCTTTTATTTTAAAGACCTTTTCTTTGAAGGGAGAGGAAAGCCTCTTTAATTAGAATTTATGTGGACGACTAAACAAACTTACATAATACCGTACAGGAAGGGGGAATGACTGCTCTAAAATGTACCTCCCTTGAATTTCTGATGTTACAACACCACTGCCACCCTGACGAAACAAATTTAAAACAATATTACGTTTCAGGGGTGATTCGTGTACCAATTATTTAGATCCCATCATACATTATTATCCATAATAAAAATAAAATAAATAAAGAGCAGAGGAGAAAGAAGGGACGAGGAGTGACTTGGGTTATATAAACTGGGAATGGGGATAGGAAGGAAGGGCAACGGCAGAAGAGGCGCACGGTTTGTATAAAGAGGAATGCATGAATAAAATTTCTTAACACTTTCTTCTCGCGTGCTCCTACTTCCTGCCTTACCCCGTGGAAAGAGGAAGGAGCCCTCGTTTTGTTCTGTCCTCGTCCTGCCTCTTTCTCCATCCATCCTGACAGTAGTAGCGTTCCTCTCGTCGTATTTTGCTGTAGGGCAGTTCATTTAATTCAGCTGTTGTTGTGTGCGCGGAGGTAGAGCAGAGGAATATTGCGAGTAAGTAGATTTTAATAAAGATGGTTGATTTACAAGAAGGACAGAAACCAGCTTCTTGTTTATATTCATGTAATGAATACGCCGAAGATCTATGGCTTTTCCTTCGTACAATCTTTCTCCTCCGGAAAGTGGATGATGATGGGTAAAAAAGGGGAAAACGTGCAGCGTTGAGGTATTGTTATTATTATTATTGCTCCTATTGTATGTATGCGAAAAGTAGAAAAATATAAGATAATATGAAAAGGAAGAGGGAAAGGGTTGAGTGGGGAAAGTTTGTGTAAAGCAATAAATCTGTGTCTTGTGCCATGTACATAAATAAATGGGAAGAAGCGCACCCGTTTGTTTTCTAGTTTGTGACGAAATGCGAAAAGGAAAAGAGGGAGAGACGGGACGAGGCAAAAGAGGAAGAGAAAAAAATAAGCCATTTACTATACACCACTGAGCTGAGCTGAACTGTTTTACTTTTATAATACCACCGGTGCTACTTTCATATTTATACAAGAGAGAAAGAAAAGGCTGTTGAAGCTGTTCCCGTTTCTGCTCTCCCGCTCCTCTTCTCGCTGCGTGTTTGTTATGCTAATAGGAAAAAGTGCAATATTAGTGGTATTCTTGGTCGTACTCCTGCTCACTTTCGTGGTTTTTGCTGACTTCCTTTTTAAAATATAGAAAGAGAAGAATGAGGCGAAAGTGGGAATAAAAAAGTTCCAAGAAAAATATATATATTAAGGAGCAGAGAACAAGAGTTAAAGTTGATGGGTTGTAGTTGGTAATGTAGGAGTAGTGTTGTTGGGTTTCGTGTGGTTTTTACTTTGCCGGAGCAAGAGCAAAGAACCTGAAGGGAATTAAGACTACGTTAATTGGAAGATTTGTGGAAAAATTCATAAGTTGTAAAGCATTCCGTTTTGGACAAACGCACATGCATCCATTTCACTTTCTCTCTGCTACTAGGAGGATTTATTTTGTTCGGGTGAAAGCGAAAGTGCATTTCAACATTTTCTTTCTGGCTGCTCAGATGAAATTTTAGTGGTGGTTCCAACAGCACAGCGTGAGTCACTCGTCGCATCTTTTGCTGAACGCGTGATTTCTCACAGAAATATGATGAAAAGAAAGCAGAGTGAAACTTTTATTTTAATAATGAAAGGAAACACGAAGGCCTTCCTGAGTTCCTCTTGAAATATGCACACAACGCAACGATGTATAATGCACCAATCCAAACCGGCAAATACCTAGCCAAATTTTTGGGTGGTATTATTTTGAACAAAAATGTAAACTGTAGTATTAAGAGACTGTGTATTATATTCATTTTTAGAAACACTGATGAGAGAATTCTGGTCACGCTTCGTTTGTCATTAATAATTAACACTTTGAATGCTAAGGCGGCTGTGTGGAAAGAAAGTGTGAAACTTAATATAGCATTACTTGTAACTTGTAACTGAAACTACCTGTGTGAAAGGTAAAAAGAAAACCGCAATGTTTCCACTTAGTGCCTTGCAAAAAGGTGTAATTCGTGTCCATTTGTGAGCAAATGCAGAAACGATGTGATAGTATGTAGGGATGACGCATTTAAACTTATCTATGAGTAAATAATTTGCACTTTCATTAATCGTCTTTTCCATTATGTCATTGCATTGATGTACAATTAAAGTGTTTAGCTACACGCGGGTGCGTCTGAAAGCTCCTGGTAATTCTCCATTCCTTTTACCAACCAACAATAGCAATAAATCCCTTAACAGTAAAGTTCAACTTTTAATGTTGAGTTGAAGGACAGGTACCTGCTCTAACAAAATAAGGCGATGACATTTAGTTTTGTTAGAATTTGAATGCAAATTGCTGACGCATTTTCATTATAATATGTACAAAGTAAACTGTGAAAATGAAAATAACGAGGAGCCTTTGTTGCTAGAGATTTCATAGGATTATTCCAATTGCGGTTGGGCACTGACCCGTTCCTCGGATATTTTATTTTATTGTCCCAGCATGAGTGGATACCAAAAACGTCGGCTACTCTCATGTAATTATTAATGTTATTTTGACGTAAGGTGGTATTGCTACATACATATAATATAACAATTTGGCTACAAATGCTACAATTACTTTCTGGGTGTTTACTTACGATGGAAATGCCACAGCTGCTACTCAGATTCGTCAATGCGTCAACCTCCTGATTTCAGTGGTCTACGATGTTAAGCAAACCGGCCACCATTTGGGAAATCTAAGGTCACAGGATCAAATTACATACATTGACGAGTCTATGAGTAGCAAGTGTAGTACTTCCATCATCAGTCCTCTATGTTGTAATGATGACAGACAGAAAAAATTGCAACATTTCGAGCAATCGGCTCAAACTCTACTTTTTCATGATATCAAGTACCATTAGTAAAATGATACTACGTGTATGCATGTTTGGATTTTTAACGCACTTACCCCCCAAAGGTTTTTGGGAGTTTGGAACGGCAGATCTCTCAGCTATGTGCCTACAAAAACTATAACTCAGCAGCCAAACTACATTTATTATCTTTTCTTGTGCTTCCACCATTTTCCTCCGCCAATAAAATGACATTTTCATTGCAGACAAAGTGCGTGTGTACAATTAAATGTCGACGGGAGGAGGTGAGTAGACTAAAATATAGGGTGTTGGTTAGAGTAGGAATTCAAAATGAATGAAAATGAATGTATGGTATGGTAGAAACAAGGGGAAATATTTATAGTGCGAATCGTATGAACAGCTTTTATCACACTTTTGTTTAAATGCAGACAGCCGCAGTTAGACAAATACAAACTTAGACATATACTCATATTGATGTGGCAAAATGCCGGTGCCTACATACCGAAAAGATACTATGACTTTACAGCTTACCCATGTGTATAAAACTGAAAAGAGTTTGTGTGGTGGCGTTATTCTAATATTTTCGTGGTAAAATGGTGATATGTTGGAGCCACCGGGCATTTATATTGGTTTTACAACACGGCATTGCGTTTGCATTGTGTTTCCAAAGATTAAACACGCATAATGTGCACAACAACAATGACACTTTCAGGGTTTAATCTGTGGAACAGTGTGACTGTGCGTTGAAAGTTGTAATAATAACAATAATAATCACAATAAGAGCAGTGATAATAATGGATTGTTATGCGACGTGTTTCATTTCGAATGATTTTTGCCTGAAGATCATGGAAGTGCTGTGCGCGTTGACTGATTTATATTTATATAAGGTAAAGTATGAAATATCTCACTTTTTCTCGTTTTATTCCACAGGTCGGAGCGAATGGAAGCGTGATGGTGAATGAGAATAGTTCTGCTGTCATTTCTCAAACTTCGTTGCACATTATTAATCCGCACATTCCACCTACTGACATTGTCTACACGCTTACGAAACCACCGAGGCATGGCTACTTGGCCATTGACCCTTCCAACTCTCACGGTATGTATCTTGTTCACTATCGTCATTATCAACTTTCTATGAAATATCTAGGCATACAAGAATTGAAAGGAGAAGATGATGATGCTGAAATGATGTGGTACTTCGAGGTATCTTTGTAAATATAGACACAAGTGTGTTTGCTTCCATGTATAAAAATATTATTTTTAATCTGGCTTTACAGTATTCCCGTTCCACTCTTATTCTCTATTATTAACATTTTCCTTTCTTTCTTTGCTTTATCCAGCCTGTCGCAAGTTTTCAGGGCAAACTAAACTTTTTATGTGCTCAGTGCAGAGAAGATACATTTCTATTCCGAAATTTTCAAATATTTTCATATGCACACAAACGTCTCTCACTGCTTACACTGAGGTGTCTCAAGTGCCAGTGTGCGATCTCCCACAAATTTTTCATGTAATTTGAAGTATAATGAGGGTAGTAAATACTAAAAATTTTGACAATTAAATGTTGGAAAATGCATGATCATGAGTTAAGTTGAACGTTGAAAAAATAGGAAATTAAAATACATACATAAAAATTAATACGAGCAAAAGTCAACATTGTATTTAGATATTATTATTTTTAATTATATAAACAAAAAATATCCCTCCAAAAAACGTGTATACTAATTGGTATTGCAAGTCATCAAAATAGTCATATTTTTTACTTAGAATTAAAGTTTGTGTTTTACAATTTTTTTTAGCAGTAGATACATATTTATACCTAGTGAGAAAATTGAAAGGGGTGGTTATAGTACATTGAGTATGGTCAGCCTTTACTACACTCATACAGTACTAATTGCTTGAAAAGTTTGAGGGAAATCGGACACCGGCATGTGAGACACCTTAGTGTGAGTGAAAGGGTTGAAAGTTGAAACTGAAAAGGGAGTGAAATGAATGAACGTGAACATGAGCCCATTCTTCGCGGCGATGCCTTCAGTGGTAAGATTAGTTTTCACTCACTCTCCGGTGCTTACACTAATCCAAACAATGAGAACAATGTCCGTCTCTGTCTACTCAACGTTCATTTTTTGAACTGTCTACTATATCTGAATAAACCGTGGCTCTGCCTCTCCCTATTAAAACTGGGACGCGTGTGCACCCCGACCAGTTCAAATTATGCAAGCGAAGCAAAGCACGTTTGAAGGACCAAAAATAAAAATGTGTGAAAATGGAAAACTGCTTGCTCCAAGCTTTTTCAGAATTCAGGAGCTGTTGCACACTTAAATAATAGCTTTCACAATGCTACCTGCATAATGCATATTCATGCGTGCAAGCAGGCAAGCAAGGTACGCATTCATTCATTCTTCCAGGAAAGCCATAAATATAAATGTACCTGCACTTTATTCCGCGTTAATGTGACAATCCCGTTTCCACAATATTTACACAACCTTCACCTTCCTCAAATGTATAATAATAACGCGTTCGCATTTTCCATAAATAAAGCCCCTGCCTTTCTCTCTCTTCAAAGCCTTTTCAGCCTCCTGTCTTGTCAACTAATAACTGTACAACGTGAGCCATTATTTTTGAACACGAGTTCTGCACTTGAGACTATTCTTTCATGTCGACAAGACCTTGATGATAATGATAATGAAGAATGCATACATTTGCCACACAGAAACTCGATGATGGTAGTACAGGAGCAGGGCTCGTGCTCATCATGTGGCGACTGCTGGTTATAATTTATATAACCTCAGCAAAATATTCCCCAATAATAATATGGTTCACCACCAGCGAACGAGAGAGAAAATTGCACTGTCAGATTTAGGATAAGCTCTTTGCTTGCTACCTTCACTTCAGTTTTTCGAGAGCAGTGAAAATTCATAATAATCACATGCTACATGCGAAGTGGAGTTGTTGTGCGAGTACTTTTATAATTCTGACTAATGAATAGAAGACAGTAGTAAAAAATGTTATTGTGGCAGAGGCAACGGGGAGTTGAAGAGTAGCATGAGCAGAGGGAAACAAGTGAGTGAACTGAACTGACTGAGGACACGTGTTTTCCTAAGTAGGTGGATACAATATCTGTTATATCAGAAGAGCTATATTGTTTTCGCTGACATAGGAAAGAAAGAGTGAGTGATAGGGATATACAGTCAGTTTTGCATTGTGTAACACGACGCCAAAAGGCATCATCATAATCAAAATCATCGTCATCGTCAACATCACTATCGCTGTCATCGTTGTCTTTTGTGCTCGTCTTCATTTCCATTTAATATTCAATAACAAACTGAACTACGGAGAGGAATGACAAGCGGAGAAATGAGGCAGCTCGTTGACGATGAGTATGCTAATAAGACTCGCTAATTACCTAAGTACGATGCACATTTGAATCGAGTGTGTGTGCTTGGTAGTGACAGAGAAGAGTACACTGTCCACATAAACAGAGAACGCAACTTGGGATGGAGAATTGTAAATGTGCGTCGAGTCATCAAGTCATCATACACACCTCGTTAAGCTTTTTCCGAGCATTGTTTTGGTATAAACGAGCGAGTCTGGATTATATAAGAAATGTAGCGAGAGCAAAGCAGAGCACAGAGCTTTCGCGGATTTGTAAGAAGAGAAAGCGGGTTGTGGAAAACAATATAGATAATGCCGATAAAATAAAATGGATAGACACACTGCAGCTTCGCTAACCTATACATTAGATGCAATAACATGGATGCTTCAATGTATGTATGTACATATCGGAGTGGCAGTCATTCCAAACTTTCGCCACTTGCTTACTTCCCTAAATGGGGAAAACTAATTAACGCAACTGTTGACTGCTCACTATCATCACGGATCGTTTAACAAGCTACTAGTCTATAAAACTCGGTGAAGGAGCCAACAACATTAGTTGGGAGTAAGCAGCAGCAAGCAGCGATAGCTAAGGTAACTGCCTTCTTCGTGCACTCTCCATCAGCTCCATGTGACGTGGATGAGAAAGAAGGAAGCTGGATTGGATTGGAATGGACGGAAAGTTGAGAACAGTTGGCGAATGAATGGCTACCGCTCCCTTTTCTCTCGGCATATGATGTTCATAATGATGAGAGTGAAGCATAATAATTGCATGTGGTGAAATAAAAGAAAGTCGGCAGAAAAAGTCGTCTGCTCGTCTTATTATTACCACTAATAGACCAAAAATGTGCCTTTCCTGTCTCTAAATGTGGCCTGCGTGAGCATAACTTTTACTAATGGATCCATCTTCTTTGCCTTGCTTCAACATTTATTTTTCTCGTGTTAGTTTAGAAAAAAATTTCACCTGTTTTTTTTTGTCTAGACTTTTTGAAAAACCTTGTACAGCTTATAAACTGCTCACATGAGAATTTTCATTATCATACAACGCCTATTATTTTCTGCTTCCTGCAGGCTCCCTTTTTCTTTGAGATATTTATTGTTCATCGTTCCTCAGTCAAAGTTTGTATTTTTGTGTGTGTGATGAGCTACTGTCGAAAAGTAAAGGGTGTTGTAACGTAACGGAAAATTAAATTATCAAATCCCGAGGAAAGCATTTGCAGGAAAGTAGGAATATAAAATAAACTAAGTTTCTTGATGGTAGTGAAGTAATAATAGTCGTTTTATTCATTTATGGAGGTGTTAAGCTTATTACAATGCTGCTGTCTGCTTTTTCCACCGTTTTATGTATTTATTTTTACAGCGTTTATTATTAATATTACCCTTTCACAATGTTTTAATTTAAAAGTTTTATCCTATCGTTCTTTTTGGGCGTTGCTCACAAAACCACTCAAAGTTTTTAAAACAGCTTGTGCAATCTTTTTTTATTTCTGGGGAAAGCGAGATTTATTTGATGCCTAATAAAGAAAGCAGTTTGTAAGAGGATCTTTTTCGAAGAAATATGTGATACAGAGGTTTGATTGCCTTTCTATTATCTTTTCAGAGGAAACCGATGATTACGTGGGCATGTGGGACCAGACAGTAATTAACGATGGCAGACTACGTTACGTACAATCAGAGCCAAATAAAACTCACGACTCGATGCATTTCGTAGTGACGAATGGAGTTCAAACGTTACGCGATCTCAGGCTTGACTTTATCGTGATTCCTGCCACTCTGATTCTCGCCTCCACAACGATTCTCGTCAATGAAGGTAAGCCTGGTAAAACGTGAAGAAATCCTTATAAATTCTCAATTCAACACCGATATGTAAATGATGTGTGTGGGCGTGATGTCAGAGAATTGGTTTTCGGTGAATTTCTTTCCCCTCTTCTCTTTTCTCTGTCTGTTTCCCCTCACTCAGACTCGAAATTTGTTTTATCCCACAGATAAAGAATATTCCCTCAATGTTATTATATGATAACCCTTTTCTATTTTTGATGTTCTACACGAAATGTATATAACAGAAACATAATCTTCCCCAATCAATAATGATTTATGATTTGAAACAAAAAATGCTTCAATTCACGGCCTTCCACATGACTTTCAATTTCAATGGTACGGCTGTCGCCATTCTTCTTTTCCATTTCCGAATCCACTTTTCTTCCCTATTTTTCCTATTTCACTGAGGCACATAATGAAGCTCAGTTCAATGCCGCACATTTTATCTTTTTCCCAGCTAAGCAAATCTTTGTCCCCGTTGAACTTTCTTCGACCACACATGTGGGCTACACACAAAGTACATTCTCGTATTACACATGGATTTGAGTGTAATTTTAATACACAAATACACAAGTTACATACATTTATAAACTTTTCAAGTGGGAAGGGGAACAATTACATATGTGAAGAAGTCAATAGTAAAAACTTGGAAATCTAGAAAAGGTCTAAACAACGTCTCTTTCCTTCATATGTACACAGCAACAGTACGAGAATGACCCGTTATGTTATAAGATCTCCACGAATGTTACTGCTGAAATAATAATGTTCTATGTTACATTTATTATGTGCTAAAAAGTCATAATAATAGGAGAGGGAAAAAATCAGTAAAATTGGGAAAGTCACAGAGTATTCAGAGAGGATTTACAACTCGAGAACTTTCTGATACTCTATTAAATAGTATACTACCACCACGATGTGTGCGTAATCCATATAATAAGTGTATAACTATAAATTCAGAAACACACAACTTTCTCCTTCTGTATGACAAATGCCCTGTGCAACAAAGAGAGAGAGACAGTGAGCCAGGGAGGAAAAATCCACTTAGAGGGGCTAGAGTATTCCAGTCATCCTGAATTTTATCCGGATTGCGTCGTACAACAGTTTCGCAAAGTGGACCTTTGCAAATTGCCGTCAAAAATGTAACGAAGGGACTAATGGGATCCGTAACGATGATTTAAAAAAACCCTAGATAAGTTCGTGAAGGCAGGATGTGCAGCAGGATTCTGCGAAAAAGAAAGTTACGAAAGATAGAGAAGTGCATAGGGGAAGTAACATATAAAGGTTGAAAAAAGAAGAACAGGCGGAACATTGAAAAAAAAGAACAAGCGGAACATAAAAAAAATCCTGTTCCGCTCTGTAAAAATAGAAAAGGTCAATAACATTTTTGTACATACAACAGTTCTTTTCGCAAGAAGTCTCGTGTCCCACTCAATCATCGCATTGCGATATTATTCCTTTTTCATTCAGTTGATAAGTAAAGAAATAAATAAAGCGAGCAGGTTTCTTCTTCAAAAAGAAAACTCGCCTTGTAATTCTCTTCTTGTTTGCAAAAACCAACTGCTTTCCCAATGTACCCTCTTTTGTTGTTGTCTCTTTCCTACTTTTCCCGTGCGCCGCTCATCCCATCATCATCCTTGTCATTAGTGTTCGTTGTTGGAACTCTGCCTTTACACAATTTCTCCTCTCCTCCCAGAATATTTCTTCATCCGAAAAGGGAAAACTTCGGAGTACGGGACGCAGACAATGTGTGTATGCAGAGCAGAACAGATCAGAAGAAAAGAGAAAGTACGGGTGATCTATCCCGATAAAGAGACAGGAACGGAATACGCACTGAAAAAATGTGTCGTGCTATTTTTCCTGCTCTATTTTCTGTGGTTGTCATCCGTTTCCCTTTTGCGTGCGCCAATACTTTTTTCTTCTTCTTTTCTCGTCTCCATCTTTTCCCCTTCAATATGAGATTTTTCTTTCAACATGCAGCCTCCCTCTCTCTCTCTCTCCCTTGTGGGATGATCTTGCGTGGTTCTGCTCTTTTTTCGCTGCCACAAAAACTTAGCAAGCCTCCAACGGATGCCTATTAAACAAAAAGGCACATGCCGCATTTCGAAAACAAGCAGTAATGAAAAACTATGTGTGGATTAAAGAAAAATCTCTCGCTTTTCCATCCGAATCTGTTTGCTAGGATATCGTCATCCATGTCGTGTCAGCATGGTCATTATCATTCTATTAATATAAGAAATATAATCCTATTTGCAGTTCGTTTGAGGAAAAAAAACTTGGATATTTATAAGAATGCGACTAGATTAGAAATTAAGGATTTTCGAATCTATATATAATATACTGATATTTCCTCATTTACTTTCCACTCCAAGTTTTCGGAGAAAATATGTTGACTTTAATAAATACAAAGTGAAATGTATTTATTTCATAGGGGAGGGGAGAATGCGTAGCTTTGATGTATTTTGCAAAGAGAACATGGTCAATCTGTCGAGAAGTCAGTGAACCGTTATTGACTAGCCTAGAGAGTGAAATGATGACGATGACGGTGGTGCTGAGTGAGCTACGTCTGAAAGGGATGGATCCATCTAAACTTTTATCTCAAACAAAGTGCCTTGCCTTGCTTGCTGTATGGGAAAAACTATGTGTGATGGTGCTTCAGTGCGTCGGCATCGTAGTCTCTTTGAATGAGAGTAAAACGTGTACAAGACAAGGATTATGAAAAAGGCATCCTCAGATTCCGGCATGGTGATGATGAGGATGAGATGATGATGGAAAAAACAAAGTAGTGTTACGTAATGAATAACAGTTATAGGCGCTTCTCTCTTTAAACAGAACACAACACTTTTCTCACAGTCTGCATCTCTGGACTTCCTGCAAAATGAATACTAACCAGAAAAAAGATTGGACTGTGAGCTGAAGCAAAAGCATGAAAAAGAAGAAAGCTGTCTGAAAAACGCGTGCGAAATTCTATCATAGTTTTTTTACGAAGAGTACTTACCAAATATGAGAAAAGTTACATGCCTTGTCACGTACATAAACATGGAGAATGATCAACAGAAACGTTGCTACATTCATATCGTTTTAAGAGAAGGCGTGTATCGTGTTGTTATGTATTATTGTACAAAAATGCTTACTCATGGACTACTCGGAGTTTTGTTGCTAGTTCGTTTGGTTGGTGATTTGCTGAATGTTTTCTCATTATAGTAGCAACCAGCAGAGCAACACACTCAACTCTCTGCTGCCACCGCCAGTCGCGAATGTGGAACACTTGCACTTATCGCTGGTTTGCTTTCATACAAGTTTTCGCTTCTCTTCCACCCAATTGGTCAAAATGTATGTAACCAGCAAATAATTAATCATGGTTTCGTCAAAGTAATTATTTTAAGCTGGGAGAGCCATCATCGCCGTATCATGTGCGCACTCCTCTTCTTCTTGTGCAATAGGTACAAACAAGCCAGCTTCTGCTTTGAATAAGTATCTTTTTGAGGTTATCGTTTTATTTCCAAGCTTACCCAGTAGAATGGCACGCAGACAATGAAGAGGCGGACGATGATACGAACCGCACTTAAAACGATCACAAAAACATGACTATGCCATTGCTAGGAGGGAAAATGTGTTGTGTTTGTGTGTGCTGTAATAATATTATATGTTTTTAATGGAAACCTGGATAAAAATGGAGGAGAAAGCACGTCGAAGAAAAGTGTCGATATTCCTTTTCTTTAGGGTTATTATTGTACTCGGCTATAAAGACAGATAGCAAAATGCTTTCACTCGTTTTTGTGTACCAACTTTATTTCCTGTGGGGATCACTCTTTTCGTCGTCGTCAGGGAAGATTTTCCTCACTGGGGACAAGGCATGGAGCACCACCTCTGTGCCGGCGTACTTCTGCGAAATGTTTGCCAGTAAACTAAGAAAGCTTTGGCTTAAGAAATTTGAAACTTTTTGTATTATCCCGTGTTTGTAATCATGGCACATGTAAAGTGCTACAAGTACATTTTGATGCCACTCAAACTCACAACTTAGCTATGTGTGTCCCCGTCGCCGTTGTATATAGAGCGGAGGTATTCATGCAGGCAACTGTATTAGCCATCGTGTAATATAATATTTTAAGAAATTCCAACTGAAAAGAAAAGAGTCTCGAGTGAGTTTATCAAGATCCGTGTACAAAGTTTCCTTTTTTCGTCTTTTGAAAAGGCGTTATCGCAGGATGTAAAGAAGGTAAGGTAAGTTGCGTGGTGGAGGATTGATGGTGGCTTTTTCGTTCATGGAGAGTCCAAGTCCAACTTGGGCTTCATGATCTTATTGAGTTTATCAAAAGTGAAACTTTCTCTGTCCTCTGTCCTCTCCCTATTTGTGCGGTACTCACAACTGTATTTAGGCTGCTAGAAAGCCACTCGACTCACTTGAGTTTACTTACCTTACTTTGCCGAGGTGAGCTGGGTGAGTGGGATGCATTCCTTCATCGTGTGTCTTTCACGTGAAAATGAAATGTATATATTTTCCATTATGAGAGTTTCTCATTCTCTGCAGTATCTAAGATTCTCATCAAGACGATATGATCATTTCTATTTGCAGGGAATTCCATCGTCCTCAATCTAACTCACCTGCACTCCTCCCAAAATTACTTTGCGGATAAGCTGGTGGAAGTGAAAGTGACCGAGCCACCGCGATATGGAACCTTGGCAATGATCTCAAGACCCGAGCCTCCCATCCAAACTTTTCCCTACAAAGCTCTTCAAGATGGAAAAATAATTTACAGTCATGATGGCTCAGAAACACTCAGCGACCAGTTCAGCGTCATAGCCGTGGCCCAAATATTTGAGGATAATTTGAGTGGGATTGGCAGCAGTGGTGGAGGAGCAAGCAGCTCTCGTCGTCTCAGTCTTCCGCATGTGGTCCATATCAAAGTCGTTCCAACCAACGATCAAGTCCCAACGGTCGTCAATAATACAGGAACATGGGTTTGGATCGGTGGCATTGCTCCTATTTCCAACGCCCAACTAGGTAACTCACCTATCTTTCTTTTCTATACGAAACTGCTACTAAAAACTATCAATGTGCATATTAAACAAGTTATGCTCCTCTCAAATGTACTTGCACAAAGAGGAGCAAAAATGGGAAAAAGTTATCTCATCTTCTCTCGCTCCGTTCGCACTGTGCATGTCTTTGCCTTGCACGCTTTATGTCCGTGGTAATCGCCATCATGTCATGTCCCGGAAGATTCATTGAGTTCCTCTCCTGTCTGCATATAACTGATTATAGAGATGTCATGTACATATTTGCTTTCGCTTTGAAGAAGAAAAAGTAGATCCACTTTGCTCGCTCACACTGACTGTTGTGCAACGCACACAAAAAAGATAGATTTTCCTACTTTATGCAACCACTTCAAGTACATATTTACATTTATTGGAAGTAGTCAAGTGAGGGACGCGAGAAACAGCTTTATTTCAACTTATCTCTCGCAGTCGTTCTCTTTCTACTTTCCACTCTTTATGCGACTGACTGACTGAGTGAGCGGGCCTTGTTTGTGTTTGTGGATATGCCTGTCTACTGCTCTCTGTGTGCAATCAATTTATCCAATTGGATTTAGATGATAATAGGATTTCCCTTTGGAGCAATAAAGTTGCATTTGAAAATAGAGGTTATGTACGAGTAATCGCTCCGTTTTACAGCAAAGGGTTTCCCTTCCAGCTTCACTCTCCATAGAAATCAGATAGGCATACAATAATGATTGGATACCACAATCCAGCCGACCAGACATAAGATAAGCACAACAAGGCAAAAGCAATCGCGAGTGTAAGCCGATGGGGCAGTTTGTGGAAGCAGGAGAACCTACATATAACAACAAGAACAACAATAAATGGCAACACAAGGTCGATGATCTGCAATAATGTGTGTGTAGAGGAGAGTGTAGCCCAACTTATCATCGGGTCATGACATGATTGCATTTTAAACTACCTACAAAATAAATTGCACTTCCATATAATTTAATGTTCCACTAGTTATATAGACCATCAATTTAATGGATTTTTTCTTTTCCCGGTTTGCTCCAGCTGCTGTGGACGGAGACTCGGATGAGAACCAGTTGGTAATTTATGTGGTCGGGACGCGAGGAGGATTCCCAGCTTTGAAAGATCAAACTGATACTCCTCTACACAATTTTACTCAAGCGCAGATTAATCATTCCCAAATTATTTTCTCACATAAAGGTATACTGCAGCTATGGAGCGCAATTATACAAATCTCGTTTTCTCATCAGTATCATGATTACAATAATTATTACAATTCATCATTCATTAGCACTACGTATTGAAAGAAAAATGTTGCTTCTAAACACTAGGGCTGGATACAAAAGGTTCTTCATTCGATTTCGAAGTATCCGACGGCTTGAACGAGGCCAGCATTGAGACTTTCAAGGTAAACGTTCGGAAACCAGAACTTCAGTTGTACGAAGGACGTGTCAAACTCGCTGTCTTCCCACTCACTCAGTCGCCCCTACGACCGGAGAATTTGTTAGTTCGGAGCAGCGACGGTCGCGAGATAAATTATCAGGTGCGTTAAACCATGCTATTTTAATTTTTATCACTTTTTATTCCCTTCAGTTGCTGTTTATGTGTCATTTCCCAGGTATAATATTCAGTCACTAAACTAAAAATTCCAAGCTTCTAGGTTAGAATGAAATATAAGACTCTCTTCAAACTTTCATTAAAAGTTTAAGTGCTTCCAAGAAATTTTATTGCGTCATGCCTTCGTTGGTTACGTATTAGCTTTCATTATTAGAATTGTAAGTGAAACGTCAATAGTCGTACGTACTCCCTTTTAGATGATCAGCGAACAGGAAGAAAGTTGCTTTCAAGCATCACAGATCACACGCATGATAAGACTTTGATGCCAGACAAAGTGAAAGAATCTGATACTGATATCGAAACCAGCATTAGCAACGAACATGAGTTAACATGAATGGATCTAATGTCATCCCACATTTTCATTACTTGGCTTTCTCTTATTCATAGTAATTCTCAATCTCACAACTGTAACGCTGTAACAAACAGTGGCACCAAGTCCCGATGCCAATAACGGTGTCTCGAATGGATAATTGAAATGGAGCAAACAGGAATTAAATTTTTGCTCTAATAAATAAGAGTGTATTGCTATACTCTGACCTGTTTTTATGTTAAAGCTACAGAAGCATGTTTGTATAATAGAAATTGATATGCACCAAAGAAGACAAGACTAACAGTTTTCACAATGTTGCAAAATTAGCACTATAAATACTGAACCCCAGGGAAGATCAATGGAAGAGTCGTGGTGACGGAGACTATCTGATTTGTTGTAAAAAGTAATATTATTCACATTTTTGCCAAAATGAGTTCGCAACATGGAAATAAGCAGGCTCGTCGTTTTTGTGTAAAGGAAAACCAGCGGAACGATCAATTGAGAGAAACGGGTGCTCATTTTGCCAAAAGAAGAACGAGGTCTTCAGGGTTTTGCATTAAGTGGATTGCCGGGGATCCGGATGGAATTGTGAAAGAATGAGAAAGTTATCACCAGCAGGGCTAGAAAATTATTCATATGATGTGTAACAGTAACTGACAAAAACTTGAGAGACACGGTTTCTTGGCTGCTGTTGAAGTCTCTGCACCACCAACTTTCCAAAGAACTCTTTCGCGACTCTAGTAACTCAACTGACGGACAATTGACTCAGTTTGGCTTGCAGTCTGGCACCGCTTAAAATAAGTTGAAGAATTTCTGAAGGGAAAGCAAGGAAATTTCATTCGGACGCGCTTTCCTCCGCTATCTACTAGCACTGATGCTGCTGCTGCTGTCCATTTCATTTACTTTTAGTCTACGTTCTGTACTACTTTTCAAAACTTATCTTATTCATCTAGGCAGTTAAGTCGCAGTGTAATAATGATATAATCCCTTCATCCACTACTCGCTAACATACGACTTTCATATCTCAAATTCACATTTTTGCCAGCAGAGAGTGAACCCTGTGACTGCGATTTTTGGCACTGCATAATATTCTTCCATGATTTGACTCGGATACCTCTTTAGAAGAAGAAGAGAGAAAAGTTATTTCTGTGTTATTGATGCAGCATTGAAGTGAAAGCAAGCAAGAAAGTAACCTACATAACGTACTAAAAATGTACATAAATATATCCGAAGAGAGACACTTTCTCCATTTTTGCATTTCGTTTTTTTGTTGCATCTTTGACTTTTCAACGGAAAAAAGTTGTTATCTTCTACTTCGATGATATGATTCGGAGGATGTCAGCAACAGTAGATAATACTGTGGCAAAGCAGCAGCGTATTCGGTCGGTGTATTTTCAGTGATTCAGGCGCAAGCGGGAAAAAGGTTGCAAGTTCACATTTTATTCAGGCAACAGTCAAGAGTCTGCATTTCAGTTTGCATTTTCACAGGTCTCATCATTATGTAGACGAGTAAGTATATCAGCTAGTATAAATAAAATGTATGTTTAATACTTTGGCTCCTAATAAGCAGCAAGAGCCAGACGTCGGAAAAATATTCACTTCTAAATCGTGAAACGAGGTACTGACGACTCGAAACGAGAAATTGGAGTAAATGTGCTCAACAAAAATGGTACCCAATCGTCTTTCTTATGTCCAGCTATATACATTTTACCCCTATAAAGATAAAGTCGAGGGTGAATAGACGAAGCTCGTAAAATGTTGTTCCTATCCCATTTCCTTTTCCGTCTCCTTGTACTGGCAGTAAGAAAAATAGAAAAAGGAACATAACAGTTTCACACAGTATATCAATTATCCGACACCGCTGCTTTTTTTTTCTTGACTCGTCTTTCTCTCAACATGCTAGGCAGCCATGGATGAATGTATATAAGGATATGAAACTCTTGGCTTTTTGTGAAGACCAGGCCGCCATCTTGCTCCCATGTCATTGAGTAAATTTTTAGGAAAATGT